>PVLA01019947.1:0-11198 GCA_004027455.1 Hydrochoerus hydrochaeris
TTTCCTTGCTATTTTTAAGAGATCTTTCCTTTCAGCATCACACATTGCAAACTTGTCTTCAAGTTTTGATAGTCTATCCTTAGTTTCTTTTAAGGCATTTTGCCAGCTTTCAATGGAGTTTTTAATTTCCTGGTAGTCTCTTTGAATCTGCTTCATGTATTCTATATTTTCTTTATATTCTTTATCAAATGTTTCTCTCCCTTTTTTGTATTCCTTCCTTCTTCCACCTGTACTTCCTGAGAGATGCTTCCTGAGAGCATTTCTTTTATTACTGTATTCATATCTTGCTTTACCTGATTTAATATTTCAGTTTTGAGCTTGTCTACATGGTTCTGAAGATATCTCTTAATGTCCATTGAAGCCATGTCTGATGTTGTGTTTGCTGCCCTCAGTCTTCCTTATTTTTTCCCTCTCCTGGATCAGGGCTTTCAGGGTCCTGGGCTGGGGGCCTCCTCCTGCCTCTCTCTCCTGTCAGGGTCCTGGCTTCTTCCACACAGGTTACAGTGTAGGTCCCAGCCCCCTTCCCTGTTGGCCACGTTTCCTCTGAAGCACAGTAGTGAGGGATCTCTGCTCTCTCCTGCCTACTCTTGTCACTGAGGTGTAAGCAGTGGCTGTATATGCCTGCCCCTCCCCACTGTGCCAACCAAACTTCAGGGGCCTTCAACTGGTTAGTGCTTGCTAAGCACAGGGAATCAATTTGGGATGGCTCATTGGGTCCCAGCCAGGGTCATGGCCCAGGCCAAGCAAATCCCACAAATCTGCTCTGGGGAGGGAGTAACCAACTGAAGTCACTGTCACTCCCATTTCAGGCTTCTCCTACCCGATTCCAACATTTCACCCATTTGGTTGCACCCTTCCCATGCAGGGGGTCTCATTCCCAGCACTGACCATGGATTAATGAAGGTCCCTTTGTTGGCTCCACTCTCCATTGGGCTCACCAGCTCCCTACTTCAGTGATGCTGTGCTTCCTGTGAGTGGTGGCGGAAACAAGTTTGAGCAGCTCTACCAGTCAGCATGGATTTAGGCCTTTGCAAACTTGGCAGTTGCCATGAACAAAAATGCTGTATCCTGTAATTTTTAGCTGTTTCAGTTGTAGTCCTGATGTATTTGATGAGGTTTTTTACATTTTAATTTCTTCCTGTGTTAAGAGAATCCATCTCCCTCTGTCTGGGTCTCTCCAAGGTGTTTTATTCTGACAAATGAGTTGTTTCTCCCAGGAGGCTTTTTATTTTGTTGCTCACTGATCAGCCATCTTGACTTCTCCCCATCTACACCTTCTTAAGTCATCTCACGATTATACTCTGGGTCAAGATACTACTAAATATAAAATTATCTACACTCTCTGGAATCTGAGTCTTTGATGAATTGTAATCCTTAGCTAGACCCACCTATCACTGTATACACCTAATAAATAGTGGCTGCTTTGGGAGTGAAGGGGTTGGATCCAGAGACATTGACTTCCCAGCCATTATTGGAATATGATACTTCTCTCTGCTTTTTATTTATTTTTTTACTACATTCTTAAGACTGACAACTGGGACTCTTGGCTGGGTTCCCAATATTTACATTGAGGACTCTTGGCTGGGTTCCCAATAGAGTTTATCAATTTTGTTTATTCTTTCAAAGAACCATTTCTTTGATTCATTAATTCTTTGTATTGTTTTCTTAGTTTCAATTGCATTAATTTCCACCCTGATCTTTTTAATTTCCTCCCTTGCATGTGCTTTGGGCTTGAGTTGTTCTTTTTATAGAAGTTTCAGATATAGCATTGGATTGTTTATTCATTCTCATTTTGTTTTCCAATGTGGGAATTCACCACTATAAAGTTTCCTCTTAGGTCTGCTATAATTGTATCCCACAAGTTTCTGTAAGTTGTATTTGCATTTTGATTTGATTGTGGATTTTGTTTAATTTATCCTTCAATTTTGTCTGTGAATCATTTGTTCAGGATGGTGTCATTTTATTTCCATTTTTTATGGAGTAAAAGCAGTTTCTTTTACCTTTAATTTCCAATTTTATTGCTCTGTGGTCATATAATATGCAAGGGATAATTCAATGCCTTTGCATTTACTTAAGCATGTTCTATGGGTTGGTATATGGTCTATTTTGGAGAATGTTCCATGTACACCTGAGAAGAATGTGTATTCCAGTGTTGTTGGCTGGAACACTCTGTAAACATCTACTAAGTCCAATTGATCACAAGTATGATTCAGTTCTATTATTTCTTTGCTGAATTTTTGGCTACTTGATCTATCTCTTTGTGACAATGGGGTATTAAGGTCCCCTGTTATAATTGTGTTCTTGTGTATTTTGTTTTTCATGTCCATTAGTATTTGTCTTATATAGTTGGGTGTTCCTGTATTTGGTGCATATATATTTATAATTGTCAGTTCTTCCTTGAATTTTTCCACTAATGAGTATGTAGTGACCTTGCTTATCTTTTTTAATCATTTCAGGTTTGAAATTCACATTGTCTGCAAAAAGAATAGTTACCCCTGCTTTTTTCTGGGTTCCTGTCATATGGAGTATTGTTTTCCATCCTTTAACTTTTATTCTCTGAATTTTTTGAGTTAAATGTGCTTCTTGTATACAGCATATTGTTAGATGTTGTTTCTTAATTCTTTCTACCAGTCTGTTTCTCTTTATTGGTATATTGTTACCATTAAAATTGATGGTAATAACTGATAATGTATTGGCTTGTTTTTGTCAGGTTATTTTCTTGCTGCTTTTTCCCTACTTTTCTCCTCTGTTTAATTGCTTTCCCTGCATGGTGGTTTCTTTCTGTTGTTCTTGGAATTGTGGTTATTTTTGTCTCTGTGTAGAATATCATTCAGTACCTTTTGTAGTGTTGGCTTTGCAGTCATGAATTTCTTCAGTTGTTCTGTGTCGTGGAAGTATCTTACTTATCCATAAATTTTCAAAGATAGCTTTCCAGGATACATCAGTCTGGGTTGGAAGTTGTTTTCTTTCAGGACTTGAAATACTTCAGTTGTGGGTGTGGTTTAATGGATTTATTAAAGCTAGAAGACCCACCCTGGATTTGAGTGGCACCAAAAAATAGGTGTATATCCTGATTGTAATAAAAAAGGGGAAAGAACAAAATCTCATTTTGGTTTCTTCATGGGTACTCATCTTCACCATTTCCTTGGGACATTTGTCTCCAGGTTCCTATCTCAGGCTCTTCAGTCTCCCATCTTAGACTCTTAAGCTTCACAGCTCTGACTCTTCAGACTTCCAATATGGACTTTTTTCCTTCCAATATGACTCTGCAGTGAGCTTCAGGTCTTCAACCTTTCAGTAGACCATTTGGTTCTTCAGCATTCACAGAGTGGGTTTTTTTGTTTTTTTTGTTTTTTGTTTTTTTTTTTTTTTTTGCAATCTTCCACAACTGATTCTTCAGGTAGCCAGGGTAAGCCAGTGTAAGCACACCTTGATCAGTGTCATAGTTCAGGGATGCACCATGGCTAGCCATGTGGCTATCAAAGGATCAAACCTCTGCCCAGCAGAGTGTTCTAGTGCACTCCATTGGAAGGGTGCTCGCCAGCCACACAGGTCCCAGAGAAAAATGACAAAATGAAAGATCAATATGCAGTCTCAGTCTTCTAGCCCTCCAAGAACAAATCCAGTAGACACTTAAAAGGAAGACACTGGAAATCACATACCTGAACTTTCTGAAATGATAGTCTGAAGCAAAGAAACAACTCCATGAGGCTACAGAGGAAATCAGATCAAAAATAATCTCCCAGGTAAAAAAGAAATGACAAAGATTATAAAAGAAATGTTGAGTGTATCTAAAGAAGAACTAGATTAAAAATAGGGGAACATAAGAAAATGATGGAAACCTTGAATAAACAATATAAGATAGAATTATGATGCATGAAACAGGTTCAAAGAGATATTCAGGAAAATAAAAATTCCATTAAAATCTGACAAAACTGCTTGAATGTAGCTAAAGATACACTCTCCAACCATGAAGACAGGATGGAAGTTTATGATCATGAAAAAAGATCTCTTAAAAAAAACAAGGAACCAGGAAACAACAATTCAACAACTGCAAGATGATGCAAACGGAAACAATATATGTGAGTGAAAAAGCAGGAGTCAACACAAATGAAATGACTATTTTCAGAAGTAATAGCAGAAACATTTCCAAGCATAGGAAAAGGATCAATATACAGATAAATGAGGTGTATAGATCCCCCATTAGCCATAACCAAAATAAATCTTCACCCAGACATATAATAATTAGTAACCCATAAATTCAATTTTTAAAAAGACTGCTAAAAGCTGTCAGAGAAAAGAAACAGATCACCTATGAAGGAAAGCCAATCAGAATCATGGCAGACTTCTCAACACAAACCTTCACATCAAGGAGATCTTGGAGTGAAGCCTTTCATGTCTGAAAGAAAACAACTTCCAACCCAGATTGATGTACCTTACAAAACTGTCTTTGAAAACTGATGGAGAAATAAGATACTTCCATGACAAAGAACAACTGAAGAAATTCATGACCAACAAACCAACACTACAAAGAGTACTGAAAGATACTCTAGAAAGAGATAAAGATAACTACAATTCCAAGAACAACAGCAGAAGGAAACCACTAAGCAGGGAAAATAATTAAACAGAAAAAGTAGAAAACCAACAACATAGAGATAACATGACAGGGATAAATCAGTACATATCAATTATATCCATCAATGTAAATTATCTCAACTCACCAATAAAAAGAAACAGGCTGGCAGCATGAATTAAGAAACAAAATCCAACAATATGCTGTATACAAGTAACACATTTAACTCAAAAGGAAATTCATAGACTAAAAGTGAAAGGATGGCAAACAATACTCCATATGACAGGAACCCAGTAAAAAGCAGAGGTAATTATTGTGTTTGCAGACAATATGAACTTCAAATCAAGAATGATAGAAGAGATAAAGAAGGTCACTACATATGTGTTTGGGAAAAACTTTAAGAGATTACAATCATAAATTTGTATGCACCAAATATGGGAGCCCAACTATGTAAAGAAAATCTTTTTTTTTAATTTTTATTTTAAAAAGAATTAAACCAAGCAAAACAAAACAGAACAAAGCCAACCAAAACAAACCAGTGTGACACAGGACTTCAAAACAATAGAAAATCAGCAGTTGTTACTGTAATGCCTCCTGCTGCCTTCAAAATGGTTTCATATAAACATAGTAAAAATCAAACAAAACAGAAAAGAATAGAACCAGTAAAAACAAAACAATGAATGCAATAAAGGACTTCAAAACAAGATAATAGTAAATCCAAACTGGCTACCATAATATGTCTTGTTATCTTTGAAATAGCTGCCCATGCCATCAAATATAACAAAATCAAACAAAACAAAGCAGAATAGGCTAAACCCAGGCTCCTCCTGTGACTCCTGTCCTCTCTGCAGACCACCTCACGGGACCCAGGAACTCTAGCCAGAGGCACACACGTGGCGAGCTAAACCCAGGCACCCCCTGTAACTCCCATAGTTCTCACAGACCACCTCATGGGACCCAGGAACTCCAGCCAGAGGCACTCATGGGACCAGGCTAAACCCAGGTCCCTCCTGCGACTCCTGTAGTCTCTGCAGACCACTTCATGGGATGCGGGAACTCCAGCTAAGGCATGCACAGGGCCAAGCTAAACACGTACCACTCCTGCAACTCCCATTGTCTCTGCAGACTACCTCACAAGACCCGGGAACTGCAGCCAGAGGCATGCATGGGGTTGGGCTAAACCCAGGCCCCTCCTGCAACTCCCATAGTACCCACAGACCACCTCATGGGAACTGGGAACTCCAGCCAGAGGCACACATGGAGCCGGGCTAAATCCAGACCCCTCCTGCAACTCCCACTGTCTGCAGACCACCTGAAAGGACCCAGGAACTCCAGTCAGAGGTGCACACAGAGCCAGGATAAACCCAGGCCCCTAACTGTGACTCCCTCAAAGGGCTGGGCTAGATCCAGGCCCCTCCTGCAATTTCCACATCTCCACAGAACACCTCATAGGATGCAGGAACTCCAGCCAGAGGCGCACATGGGACCAGGCTAAACCCGGGTCCCTCCTGTGACTCCTGTAGTCTCCACAGACCACCTTGTGGAATGTGGGAACTCCAGCTAAGGCACACACAGGGCCAGGCTAAACCCATGCCTCTCCTGCGACTCCCATCATCTCTGCAAATTGCATCATGAGACCCAGGAACTCCAGCCAGTGGTGCACACAGGGCCCGGCTAAACTCAGGCCCCTCCTGCGACTCCCACTCTCTCCACAGACCACCTCATGGGACCCGGGAACTCCAGCCAGAGGCATGCATGGGACCAGGCTAAACCCAGGGCCCTCCTGTGACTCCCATAGTCTCTGCAGACCACTTCACGGGACCCAGAAACTCCAACCAGAGGTACACACAGGGCCGGGCTAGACCCAGGCCACTCCTGTGACTCCCATAGTCCCTGAAGACCTCCTTGCTGGACCTGGGAACTCCAGCCAGAGGCATTCACAGGACTGGGCTAACCCTGGGGCCCTCCTGTGACTCCTGTAGTCTCTGTAGACCACCTCAAGGGACCTGGGAACTCCAACCAGAGGCACACACAGTGCCAGGCTAGACCCAGGCCCTTCCTGCAACTCCCACCATCTCCACAGACCACCTCATGGGACCCAGAAACTCCAGCCAGAGGTGCACAGGGGCCAAGCTAAACCCAGGCCCCTCCTGTGACTCCCATCATCTCTGTGGACCAACTCACAGGACAGAGGAACTCCAGCTAGAGGCACACACAGGGCCAGGTTAGGCCCAGGCCCTTCCTATGACACCCACCATCTCCAGACCACCTCACAGGACCCAGAAACTCCAGCCAGAGGTGTGCACATTGCCAGGCCAGAACCTAGCCCTCACCATGTCCCACAGTCCTGGCCACCCACCTCAGGACCTAGGAACTCCAACCCATGATGAGCACCCATGCAGTCCAACCACTGCCATTGGGGATCTCCCCACCTCCTGGACCTAGCATTGCTATTGATTTTGGGCTCCCACATCTCCCCCAAAATCTTGGACTGCAGTGGATTCTCCATGCAGTATCGAGGGTAGAGTCAGTAAGAACTCAGCAGGCTTCCATCAGTGAGGTGAGTTTACCCCTAAAATAGGTCTAGAGTTTGCCACCTTCAGTGGGTAAAAAGGAGCAACAGAGAAACCCCCTCAAGAAGTAGGCCATAGGTGAGCTTGGCAAGTGGGTGGGTGAGTTCTTCCTTCCACACAGAGAATATCAGGTAGCTTGAGGAGGGTATCAACAAGGCCTCTCCCAACCTGGAGGAAATTAAGGGGGCCTGTGGGACACCCAGAGACATAGTAAGGTCCCACCTAAGACAAACACTATAATCTGGTGATTCTGTACAACTTGAAGACATAATAACAGCAGGAACTAGGGGTTCATGTCCATCAGCACTCCTAGGCTTGTAAGCCTAGGAAAAACATAGGACTCACACAACAGGCACTGCAGGGGAAAGTCAGATGACTAGCCCACCTCATCATTGTGGGACCCAGCAGTTGGACAAAAAACAACTTTACAGTAGGACCCCAAGATACACACTAAAAAGTTGACACTAGTGGGAATTGAAGAACCAAATATTAACCCAAAAGGGGAAGATGGCAAAATGAAAAAGCAAAATGCAATCTCAAACATCTAGTCCACCAGGAGCAAGTATAGGAGACAATGAAATAGAGGACTTCAAAAGTAACACACCAGAAATTTCTGAAAAGATAGTGAGTGAAATAAAAATACAACTCCATGAGGCTATAGAGGAAATCAAATTAAAAGTACTCCTCCATGTAAAGACAGAACTAACAGCATTAGTAAAGGAGTTGCTCAGCTCAGCTAAAGAAGAAATAGAGAAAAAAGTACAGGAGCATGGGAAACTGATTGAAACCTTGAATGAACAATATAGAAAACAAGCAGAATTCATGAAACAAACTCAAAGAGACCAAAAACCAAAAGCCAAAAGCCAAAAACCAAAAAATTCCATTGAAAGCTGGCAAAACCATTTAAATGAAACTGAGGATAGGACTTCAGACCTTGAGGACAGGATTTAAATTAGCTGTCATGAAAGGATACAACTTTTAAAAATAACAAAGCAGCATGAAATGACAACCCAGCAGCTTCAAGATGATGCCAAGAGAAATAATATAAGATTAACAGGCATTAGTGAAGATGCAGGAGTCAATGCAAATGACATAACTAAAATTTTCACAGAAGTAATAACAGAAAATTTCCCAAACATGGGGAAAAAAATCTGATAGGCAGATAAGTGAGGCATATAGCAGACCAAACAATCACAACCAACATAAATCTACACCCAGACATATAATAATTAAGATCCCACGGGAAACCAAGCAACCAGCTCACCACCCTGGTAAGTAGCTGTGGCCTGGCAAGCCAGCTGCCCTAGGGTGAGGTCCATCAGCATCTCCTGAGTTCTGTGCCATGTCAAAAATCAGGGTGCTTGGAAACCAAGCAGCCATCTCACCACCCTGGTAAGTGGCTGTGGCCTGGCAAGCCATGGCCTCCCCAGGGCGAGAAACATCTGTGTCTCCTGAGATTTGAGCCATGTTGGAACTTAGGGTGCTGGCAAACCAAGAAGCCAGCTTGCCAGCCTAGTAAGTGGCTGTGGCCTGGCAAGCCATGGCCACCCCAGGGTGAGAACCATCAGCATCTCCTAAGATCTGTGCCATGTTGGAACTTAGGGCTCTGGGAAACCAAGCAGGCAGCTCACCTCCCTGGTAAGTGGCTGTGGCCTGGCAAGCCATGATTACCCCAGGGCAAGACCCATCAGCATCTCCTGAGATCTGCACCATGTTGGAAATCAGGGTGCTGGGTAAACTAAGCAGCCAGCTTGCCACCCTGGTAAGTGGCTGTGGTCTGGCAAACTGCAGCCACCCCACAGCAAGAACCATCATCATCTCCTGAGATCCATGCCATGTTGGAATTTAGGGGACTGGAAAATCAAGCAGCCAGCTCACTTCCCTGATAAGTGGCTCTCACCAGGGAAGCTGCAGCTGCCCCATGGTGAGAACCATCAGCATCTCCTGAGATCCATGCGATGTTGGAACTAAGGGTACTAGAAAAACAAGCAACCAGCTCACCTCCATGGTAAGTGGCTATGGCCTGGCAAGCTGTGGCCACAAAGGGCGAGAACCATCAGTGTCTCCTGAGATCCATGTCATGTTGGAACTTAGGACTCTGGGAAACCAAGCAGCCAGCTCACTTCCCTGGTAAGTGACTGTGGCTTGGGAAGATGCAGCCACCCAAGGGCGAGAACCATCAACATCTCCTGAGATCTGCACCATGTTGGAACTTAGGGTGCTGGGAAACCAAGAAACCAGCTTGCCTCCATGGTACATGGTTGTGAGCCTACTGGGATGTGGGTTGAGAATCAAACATCTATCCCCCCATTAGCAAGTGGGAGTCAGAGATCTGAGCATCTCTTGTGAGGTTGAGTATATGCAATATAGCAAAGAAGAGGGATTTCCTTCTACCATCTCTTTGAAGGAAAATACTTATATCACTGTTTTGCTTTGTTCAGATTAATGGTATTGCTCTATTCAATAGTCTGTTTTGATGAGTTCTATAATGTTCTGTATTTTCTTTGATTTTTCTATACCTGATTGAAAGAACAACTATTGTGAAGAAAACAAGATATACTATGGTACCTATTACTGTTATCCCAGTAACCTGCTGTGAAGCTCTGTACATATTTCACTACACTGTCTCAATTGGCTTTGTTCCATCTTGTTCTTTTGTATTTTACTACCTTCAAATTTTAAAGAATGATAAAATGAAAAATATAAACCACCAGAAAAAAACATAAAATAAAAACTATGGCAAAGAAAAAAAAAAGATCCCAGACTTGCAGCATAAAAACAGAATACTAGGAGGGGAAGTCAAGATGGCCATATAGTGAGCAACAAAACACAAAGCCTCCCAGGAGAAACAACTTATATGCCAGAATAAAACACCCAGGAGAGACCCAGACAGAGGGAGATGGATCCTCTTGACACAGGCAGAAATTAAAACATAAAAAAGCTCATCAAATACATTGGGACTACATCTGAAACAGCTAAAAATAAAGAGACACATGGTTTTCGTTCATGGTGATCTGCCAAGATGACAATGGCCTGAATCCACACCAACTGGCAGAGCTGCCCAAACTCATTCCCACCACCACTCAAGGAAGCACAGCAGTGCTAAAGTTGGGAGTTGGTGAGCCCAATGGAGAATGGACCTGGCAAAGGGACCTTCTTTAATCCACAGTCAGTGCTGGAAATGAGACCAACACACACACAGGAAGGGCGAGATCAAATGGGGGACATGTGGGAATCTGGCAGGAGGAGCATGAACTGGGAGCGACAGTAACTTCATTTGGTTCCTCCATCCCGAGAGCAGATTTGTGAGATTTTGCGTGGAATGGGCCGCACACCTGGCCGGGACCCAATGAGCTGTCCCAAATTGATTCCCTGCACCTAGCAAGCACTAACTGGGTGAAGGCACTTGAAGTTTAGCTGGCCTGGTGGGGAGGTGCAGGCAAACACAGCCGCTGCTTACACCTCAGTAACAAGAGCAGGAAGGAGAGGGTGGAGTTCCCTTGCCAGCATCCTTTGGAGGAAACATAGCCAACAGGGAAGGGGGCAGGGACCTGCACTGTAACCTGTGTGGAGGAAGCCAGGGCTATGACAGGAGAGAGAGGCAGGAGGAGGCCACCAGCCTAGAACCCTGAGAGCACTGATCCAAGAGAGTGAAAAACAAGAGAGACTAAGGGAGGAAAACATGCAACATCAGACATGGCTTCAATAGACATTAATAGATATCTTCAGGACCCTGTAGACGAGCTCAAAACTGAAATACTAAAACAGGTAAAGCAGGATATGAGTAGAGTAACAAAAGAAATGCTCTCAGGAAGCATCTCTCAGGATGATACAGATGGAAGAAGGGAGGAATGCAAAAAAACGAGAGAAACATTTGATAAAGAATATAAAGAAAATATAGAATACATGAAGCAGATTCAAAGAGACTACCAGGAAATTAAAAACTCCATTGAAAGCTGGCAAAATGCCTTAAAAGAAACTAAGGATAGACTATCAAAACTTGAAGACAAGTTTGCAATGTGTGATGCTGAAAGGAAAGATCTCTTAAAAAT
>PVLA01019948.1:0-11217 GCA_004027455.1 Hydrochoerus hydrochaeris
TTAGTGCATTTTGCCAAATTGTGAAGACACATTTAATAATGAGTATTATAATTGCACTCCCCCTGCAGGACTAAGAAGCAGTGAGATAGCCCCTTTGGGGGGTTTAACTCTGTTTGAAGTGTTACATCAAAAGCATAGCTGATAGCCTCACTGGGAAAGACATTGAGTGTCAGAATGGATGGGGAGTGAACTGGCAGTTGGTGACCAGGATGGCCCTGTTACCCTCATCTTCCTCCTGCAGGGCAGGCTGGGAAGCCAGGAAAGCCTGCAGTTCTGAAGGTTTATGTGCAGGCACATACTCAGGCACATTCCAATGGCTCTCCTAGGCACTGAACACGGTCCTGCAGGCCTTGGAATTAAATAAGCCTCCGGGCAGCTCCCCTGAGGCTTGGTGGTTCAGAAATAGCATGGACAGAGGGCTTGCAATGCTTATGTAGGGAGGCGTACAGGAGACAAGGAAGTGAATCTCCCCACTAAGGCACCATGATCAGTGGTCAGTGAGATGCAGGCCCAGGCTGGATGGGCTGGATCTGGTATCTGCTTCCCTAGGGTTGCACAGGAGCTCCAGGGTTTACCCAAATGGGTCCTCACTATTTGTTAACTACTGTGTCCAGCTCCCTGTATGATAACCACACATGGCCTTGGGTTTATCTAGTATCTGATCCACCACATGTATGTAAGCCTTGAGTGACTTCATTCATTCCTTCATCAAGCATTTGTTGAACACCTACTTAAGTCAGATACTGTTGTAAGGGTCAGGCAGACAAATGAGGTGTGATTTAAATTAAAAAAAATTTATTACAGTAGAAGGCACATTGTCGTTAATTCCTCTCGACACTCCCTTCACTTCACCTACACTTACCAGCCCACTATTCTCTCCGCTTACTTAAGCAGTTCTGGAAGTCCTCTTTTCTGGAAGTTAGTAGATCTTTGGACCTCTTTCATTTATTCATTATTATCTGAGACAGTCTCAGGAAATTACGTAGGCTGACCTCAAATTTGCAATTCTCCTGCCTCTTCCTTCAGAATAACTGGGCTTATACATGTGTGCTTTGTGCCCAGCTAAGTTTTTGGGTTTCAGGTTGACTTTCAGCATCACTCTTCTTCAGAGGGCTCTGGAGGGAAGGAACTGCTTCCAGAGGTCACATTTCCATTTGGTGAGGAGCGAGTATACTGCATTCGAGCACCACAGTAGAATCTGACCACTGGGAACTGCACCTCAGCTTTCTCTCTTTGCTTTGCATTTCTGTTTCCTGGGCTAGGCAAGCCTTCCCTGTTCATTGCGATGTGCTTTCCCAGTAATTTCCAGGAGGGCTTGATGGTGGTTTTGGGAATTCCCTAGGATGTGGGTCACTCTCCCTACTCATGTGCCTGACTGGTGGTTCTGATGACATTGTGTCATCTGATTATTAGTAAGGCTTTTCTATGGAGCAGCTATGCCTTTCATCCTTGCTTTGCTTGAATTACTACAAATTATGAATTAATGGAATTTATATTGTTTCATTGTGCCTCACATAAATACTTGGAAGAGAGTTCTTTATTTAAATCAGTCAGCACCAAATTGTTTTCTTTTGAACACATATACTTGTTTCCACTTCTTTTTTATAATTTCATTTTTCTGTATCTATGAATGAAAATCTAAGTGATGAATGGCAGCTATTGTTTAAAACAAGTAGCTGATTGCAAGCCTTTTTGTTACTATTGTTCTAAGTGAATTCATATTTGACAGAGACAGGGATAGTAATGTGCTTTACTGAGTTTTGTTTTAAATTTTATGAATATTATATAGTGAAAAAAATAAAGAGGAAAAAAACTCCTAAACCTGCAGGTGTTGATACTGACTGGGGTGTCTGCACACTTGTATACATGAATGTGTATGCATGTGTTTCATTGAGTATTACAGCAAAAAGACTTTAAGGAAGGATGGAAAGAGAAAAAAAGAAAGAAAGAAAGAAAGAAAGAAAGAAAGAAAGAAAGAAAGAAAGAAAGAGAAAGAGAGAAAGAAAGAGAAAGAAAGAAAGAAAGAAAGAAAAAAGAAAGAAAGAAGAAAAGAAAGAGAGAAAGAAAGAAAAAAAGAAAGAAAGAAAGAAAGAAAGAAAGAAAGAAAGAAAGAAAGAAGAAAAGAAAGAAAGGCCAATGTGTGAAAGATGAAAAATACGTAAGAGGGCAATTCCACAGAGAATGTTCTTTTTTTTTATTAATTCTCATGGTTTTTGGTGAACTTAGTGGAATAGGACAAGTGTGTCTATTCTTTCCTGAAACTGGAAGTCTAGACAGAACTGTTAATGTATTGTTTTAATTAATTAATTTTGCAGTGCTGGGGATGCAACCCAAGGTCTCATGTACCATTGTACCACTGACCTATCCCTTCATCTCCTTAATCTCCTATGTTAGAAGAAACAACTCTGAAAATAAGACTTGAAAGGAATAGTTTTTATGTAAGCACATTTCTATGATTATTATTGTAATTTCAACTCTTACATTTTTTCTCTAATCTATTTCTCAAAATCAATTTCCCTTCAACTTAATGTTTTGATTTTTTATGATGTGCCAGTAGGACATTTTATGTTTCCTTCTCTCTCCCTCCCCAGAAAATACTATTGCTTCTTACTTTAAAACCAAGTAACAATCTTCCAGTGTAGCTGGGGTTTCCTTCAGTAAAATTAAAGTGCATTTTAAATTCTCAATGATAATTGCTTCAGATGCCCTCTGCACTCTCTACTGGACAGTATTTCTCTTTCAGCCTTCTGACTTCAAAGTGTCCCTCTTTTTCCTATTGATATTGCCTGAGTTACTACACAACATTGATGTGAGAAGTGAACCTCAGCTCCAGAACGTGCAAGTGAAAGAGCCTACGGTTGCCCTCACTCCCCTTCTGGGCTGATTCTAATCACTTGGCTTCACTGCTTGAGTTTCCCTGACAAACTGGAGCTGCTTGGCACAGGACCCATGGTCAAGGGCAGGCATATCCCACTTATCTGTGGGGGCAGTCAGGAGAGATGGATGGCCAGAGGTGCAAGGTATGTGTTTTAGGATGGGCTGGTAGAAAGTATGCATTTTAAAATGGAACAGTGGAAGGTACATATTTTAGGATGGAATGGTGGAAGGTGCATATTTAAGGATGGGATGGTGAAAGGTATACATCTGGGTTCAGTTGTGCTTGTCAATTGTTATTTGATTAACTCTAAGCAAGTTGACATCAGTGTGCTTCTTAAACTTTTGCTACAGTGGTGGGAAGACTATGGCATATGTGCATGCCACAGTGGGATGTTTGTATAATTCAAAGCACTAAAAAGTTTGCCATCACTGCCCTACAACCACACATAGAGTGTTCACAGCTGGACAAAACCCTAATCCATCGTCAGCAATGAGGTCAAGCCCCACTTCATCTCGGCTTTCTCTGTAGTACTTTTTAATCCACAGTGCCATAATCATTCATACGAGGTTTAAAACTTGGTAATCTTTCTAATTTGGGGATAATTCCATTTCCTTTTTCTTTTTACCTACAACTGAAATTATCCTTATAGATGACTCAGTAATAATTACAAAGCAGTACAGGGATAGGAGTAAAGAATCACTAAGCTTTGCTACCCTGGAAATATGTGCTTAATTCTGGGGAAGAATTTCCTGTCTCGACTTCAGTCAAGAACTTCTGATTTTAAAGTGTTCCTCTTTTGCCTCTTGATACTGTCAGTATCTACCAGGCTGAACAGTAGGGCATTTACACTCTGAATTTGAGGGAACTTTTAAAAAGCAACTGATGACAAGCAACTGTAGATCAGTTTTGATTGGCATTTTGTTTGCCTTTTAAGATTTAATTAGCATTGGTAAAATTTAGCAGAGTTAATCATGAGATGATGAGATAATGACAATTGAGTGCTGTTTCTAAGTAATTTTGTTCATCTGAAGGTAAATATGACTGGAAAGGGAAACTTTGGGTGGGGGATTAAGTATGAACCTCAAAGGAGGAGCTGGTTATAAAACTGGTTATGTGAATATTAACTAGAGGCTTTTATCATTATTAAATACAATAAAACAAATCAGGCATCAGACCAACTGAGCAACATTCTGAGAATCAGCAGTGATACTGTCCACATTCAGGAATAATCGTCTCACATTTCAGACATATATTTTGCATTTATATAGAAAGGTAGGCCAAGTGTTTATGAATGGACAATTCCCTTTGTTTGAACTTACTAATGTGAAGATTAAATGCATTAAGTTCATCTGAAATTGACTGAGAAAAATTTAAGTTTTAGAATGCATTTTCTTCTTTGTGTATTTAGAATTGAGAACATGAAGTCAACTCAAGAGTCTGAGGTTGTAATAAAATCTGCATTAATTGTGTCTTTAGCTTTAAGGTCATGACTGGCTTTAAGATCATTATTAGTGTGTGTTTATGTTAATAGGATGCAAGTCTGTGTGAAGCAGCAGAGAGTCTCTGATAAAAGACTTTCAGCATGAGTTTAGAAGGTCATAGGAAGGGTAAGTTAAAAATAAACAAAATGCTCCACAAGGGATAAGGAGAGAGGTTGACCAGCTGGTTCAATAGACAACAGTAACTCTGTTGTCTGTGTGACTTCAAATCAGTGGACCTCCTTCAAATATTTCTCCAACTCCTTTTCACTTAACAAACAGTTTTTTGAGGCTGTGTCATATGCCAAGCACTGTACTGGGCACTAGTTTTTAACAACAGTAAGACGCAGCCTAATACCCCGATAGACTTCTATCTAACAGTTTACTGGGGGAGAGGGACCATGAAAGACAGTGATAATGTAGACTGTGTTTCAGTTACTAAATGCTGTATAACAAATTAGCCCACAATGGCTGAAACTAACTATTCCATTATGCTGATGAATTTTATGTGTCTGGAATCTGGAATCTGATGACATCATAGTGGGCAATGTGTAAGTCATCTCTAGGATACCCGGTTCTTAGTGGGAAGACAATGCAGGGAGCAGGAATCAACAGGGAATATCTTTGTTCACAGGTCTGGCAACTGATATCAATTGTTGGCTGGAACCTCAACTAGGGCTGTCATATGAAGCCATTTATCCATGTAGGCTGCTCATCCTTATGGCCTGGCAGCCTCAAGGTAGGAAGATTTCTTAGCTGGTAGTTCAGAGATCCAAGAATAAATGTCCCAGCTCATACAGCAGAGTGCTACCTTTTACTATCTAGACATAATTATAATCTTTTACTTCTGCTACCTTTTCCTGGCTCCAAGCAAGTTTATTACTCTCCTAGGTCAAGAGGAGGAAACTAGTCCACCTTTCTGCAGGCTAGAAGAACATCAAGGATATATGATATTGTTACAGCCATCCCTGGAATGTACAATCTGTTCAGGATAGTTATTTATTTATTTATTGAGGATAGTACTTTAAAAATGTCTTCAGGTAGTCCTGGTGGTACACACTTATGATCACAGCACTCTGTGAAACTGAGACAAGAGGATTATGAATTTAAGCACCTTAGCAATTTGATAAGAACCTGTCTCAATAAACTAGCTAACTAAATAAATAAATAAGGTCTGAGGATCTAGCTCGATGCAAAGGCCCTGGATTCAATCTTCAGTAACCCCAATCCTGCAGTGTCATTAATAGTCTTCCTTGTAACAAGCAGAACCTAATTTTCTCAACTTTTGAATGTAGACTGGACTTGGAGACTCTCTTTTATTAAATTAAGTGGCATAAATGATGCTGTGTGACTTCCAAGGTAAAGCCATAAAAACTGTGCCTTCTGCCTGTTTTTTTTCCCTGTCTCTGCTTTCATAATGGGGGAAGCCAACACCAAGACTTTCACATGTGAGGACATCCAAGCAGTCCCAGAGAGGCCCTTAGGAGAGGACTGAGATCAACAATCTACATGTGTTGGCCCCTGTCAAACCCTAGCTGACATCTTCACCACTCCCTCCCTGGAGACCCAGCTGCATCACCATAACTCAGGCATGTCAGATTGAATTCCTGACCTCCAGAAACTATTAGAGATAGTTAATGTCTATTGTTATTCTAATTGTTAAATTTTGGTATTCTGTTACAGAGCCATAGATACCAATGCATACCAACTGACATGGCAGATAGGATGATGTCCTGAATGTATACACAGGCCTTTTGGCCCAACATGGCCAGGTCAGGTGGACTTCCTAAGAAGAAACATGCATGAGGTGTCTTTAGTAGCTCAGACTGGAATGGCAGGCTGAGTTATGTTGCAACGGGGAGCAGAAATAACACCAAAATAGCACCCAGGATTTGGAGGCAGATTTATTTTACATCAATGGGCACTGATCCTGATCATTCCCAAAACATCAGTCCCTAAAGGCTCAGAGAAGAAGGTTTTTATGGAATTGCAAAGAGAAAGAATAGAGGTAGGGTACTAGGCTGTCTTTGATTGGTTCTTATTATATACATCCTAGTGACCAGCCATTTCTAGGAGACAGAAGCAACAGGAACTACAATAGGAACGATTACTCAGGCAACTAAGAAACTGAAATATCTTAGCTGGGTGCTCGGGGGTGCATTTTCTGTTGCAGTGTGAACTTAGATATGCCCCGGTAAGAATAATGCAATTAGGAAGAGAATTATAAGTAATGGCCAAAGTTTAGTTAATTGTTCATCAAATGAGGACTTTCTGTTGGGCTGGCTGAAGAATGAATAGAGCTATTGGGTGTGGTAGTAAAAGAGCAGACAGCTGGACCCAGCCTTCATAGAGCCCAGTAGTTTCATTTTTCTCTTCCCTGAAGTCAGCCTCAGCATCAGCTTAGACTTATTAAAAATGCAGCATCTCAGGCCCCTTGTAAGGCAAGTTAACAGCTACAGATGCACATATAAGTATAAGAAGACCTGGTCTGGGGTACAGAGGCTCTGTGTCCACTGGAGAGTCCATGTTACCTTCTAGGTGGAGCTTGTAGAGGGAAGATTTAGATGGCAGCCTAGAAACCAGAACTGGCTAATAAAAGAAACAGAAAATAATCTCTCCTGGTTCTTATAAATGACTTTTCTTATTTCCATGTTCTATTTTTAAACCGAAGTGCTCTTTGAATAAAAATAAGACCCAAAAAAAAGTCAGTTGGTTCCTGTAATTTCCTTTCCTTCGAGTACTTTAACATCTCCCTCGGGATTCTAGTGCTCATTAATCCTGTTCCAGGGAAAATTGTCATTTTCCATTAATGACTGCTTAACCTTCGCTTATCTAATTAGGTACAAAATTAAGTCTACCCTGAAAAACCTCAGTCCTCACCCCCTTGCCAATTGATTTTCTCCAGAAAGGACCTGGATGATCAATACTGCAGAGAAACCTGAGTTGATCAATGGGATAAAATTTCCTTTGCAACACAGCTTGATTTATGACATTGTCCTCTTGGCTAAGCTGCCACCTCCATGGCTGAGGTACAAGCAGGAAGCCTCAGTGCTTCCTGTGGCTGCTCTTGGGAAGATCTTCTCACTGACAAGTTTTGCAACCCTCAGCCACCTAGGGGTGTGTCACCTCAATGTCAGTGGTAACCCCACCCATGGCAGGGACCCACCATTTTGAAATGAGGCAGTAGAGGAGTGCTGTGCCGTTGAGTTTGGGCAGATGAGAAATAATGGCCAGGTAGAATAACCTCTCAGAAACCAGAGCCACTGATGGTGATACACTACATGTCCATGATGGTTCCTGGAATAGTTGGATCCTTGTTTGGATTCAGTCATGGAGCCTATTTGCCCCCCTACCCCACCGATTAGGTTTTTGTTTTGTTTTGTGTTGTGGTGGTGGATATAAAAATCAGAGCTTGGATCATGCTAGGCAAATGCTCTGCTACCTAGACACACCTTTTACCATTGTCCATGATTCATTTTCTGGGGAAAGACGGGACCATAGTATTGTTCATTCCACCCATGCAATAAAGTAGCCATGTAAGGGAAAGCATACACTTGATTCTCTGCAAAGTGAGCTTCAGCAGTCAGAAAATGAGACCGCACTGCACTGTGGTATGTGCCTGCACACACATGGTGTCCCTGTACCCAGACCAGCATTATCAGACACTGGTAGGAGATGAGCAGAGGGCAGGGCTTTCTAGGAATGATAAAGGTCTTACTGTGGTTATGCGGTTATGTGGAGATGAAATGACCTAATATTTAAGATGAAACATTGAATCCAGACAGGCCACTCTTATTTCCTGCCTTGAAAATCCATTTCTGTAACGCTTGACACATAGACCTTAACCTAAAATAATAACATTTATTGGCTGTTTTCTCTGTGAGCGATAAATGTATCAGCATTGACTCTTCTCCCATGGTTTTCTCATGAAAGTGACACACAGTTTCCCTTGCCCATGCTGGCCCTACTACTAGGCAGGACTACTATGGCATCCCTCAAGTTCTCCTTTTTTGCCTTCAATCCCTGATTTTCCCTTTCCCATCAGACCTAGACTCACCCTAATGCAAAGTTAGTGTATTAATCAACTTTTCTGTTGTTGAGCACAATTCATACCCAAAATTCATGACTTACAGAAGTTTAGCTGGATGTGGTGGTGCACGCTTGCAAACCCAGCACTTGGGAGGCTGAGGTAGGAGGATTGCTGTGAGTTTGAGGCCAGCTTGAGCTACACAGTGAATTGAAGGCCAACCTGAACTATATAGCAAGACCCTGTCTCAAAACAAAACAAAAAAAAATCACAACAATTAAACAAGTTTAGTTTGTCTCACAGTTTTAAAGGAATGAATCTGTGCATGGTCAGCTGGCTCCAAGGCAGGAGCATCACCATGGAAGGAGGGTGGGTGGAGCCAAGCTGTTTAGTTAGTGGCTTCTGAGAAGCAGGACAAGATACAGAATCCAAGGTGACACCTTCATGACCCAGCTCAACACATCAAAAGCTCATCTCAATGATCCATTGGGTGATTTCCAAGTCAAGTTAGTTCCCTCAGAAACATACTTCACTGCCTTTGACTGTCCCCTTCTCTTCACTCCTATATCACTCTGGTCATATTCAAAGGAGTTTAAGGGGACAGCTGGTACTCTAGGAGGCCCAGAGTATGAAGTTTTTTTGTTGTTGTTGTTTTTGGTTTTTGGGTGGTTTTTTTTTGGTGCCAGGGATTGAATTCATGACCTCACATTTGCCAAGCAGGCATTTATGCCACTGAGCTAAACCCCCAGCCTGAGTATGAAGTCTTTGCATGGATTAGTGTGTTGTGGGAGTTTGGGTAGGAAGGACAAGTGGCAGGAGCCAGCTGGGATGATGGTATGGGGCCCACCCACCCAGCCTGCCACTGTCATCAGGGGCCCATTGTGGGTGGCCGTGTTAGTCAGACTGTCATGAGAATTGATGTATGTGTATATATTTCTCTATATGAATATGTGCATATAAAGGCACATCTGCAAAAATTCCTTTGCTGCATGTCTTAGTCACTTTTGTCATCAGAGAGACACAATACCTGACACCCACAAGTTAAAGAAGGAAAGGTTTATTTTGGCTCATGCTTTCATTCATGATCTGCTGGGTCCAAGGCAGAATTGGCATGGGCAGAGGACAGCTGCCAATGATCATGGTGGCCAGAAAGCAACAGAAGACAAAAGAGGAGATGGGGAGGGCAGTACAGTTTACACTTCCAGAGTATAGCCCCAGGGAGCCACCCCTAGCCCTAACCTCCTAACATCATACTCAGCCACTGAACTCTTTAGTGGATTAATTGCACATGAGTATAGCACCCTCATGATCCAATCACCTTCCAGAAGCCCCACCTGTGAGTACATGAGAGTTTGGGGGATCATTTTAGATCTAAACGATAACACCACCACACTTTCATCCATGATTAAGTCCCTGGACACCATAGCCTGGTCTAGGAAACTTATACTATGACCATCATGCTAGCCCTGTCTGGAACCTTGCCAGATGCTCACATGGATCTGTGCCTTTGATGTTGGGCTTCTGGCCTGTGCTTCAGACAGTGACAGAAGTAGAGGAGGAGCTTGGAGCTAAAGATGGCCGATCAGTGAGCAACAAAATACAAAGCTTCCTGAGAGAAACAACTCATATGCCAGAATAAAACATCCTGGAGAGATCCAGACAGAGGGACATGGATCCTTTCAATACAGGAAGAAATTAAAATGAAAAAAGCTCGTCAAACATGCAGTCTTGGGGCTAAAATTGGAACAGCTAAAATTACTGGACACAGAGCTTTTTCTGTGACCTACCAAGCTGCCTGATTTCATTCCAGCCAGCAGAGCCACCCAAACTTGTTCCTGCCACCACTCACAGGAGCCACAGCTGAAGTCAGGGGTTGGTGAGCCCAATGGAGAGCAGAGCCAGTGAAGGGACCTTCATTAATCCACAGTCAGTGCTGGGAATAAGACCCGCCCTCCACCCAGGAAGGGGGCGACCAAATGGGCAACATGTTGGAATCAGGCAGAAGGAGCCTAACTAGGAACAACAGTAACTTCAGTTGGTTGCTCCCTCCCCAGAGCATATTCATGGGATTTGCTTAGCCTGGGTCACACCCCTGGCCAGGACCCAATAAGCCATCCCAGATTGATTCCCTACGCCTAGCACACACTAACATGGTGAAGGCCCCTGAAGTTTGACTGGCCCAGTGGGGAGGTGCCAGCATACACAGCCCCTGCTTACACCTCAGTGACAAGAGCAAACAGGAAAGGGAAGAAATCCTTTACCAGTGTGCTTCAGAAGAACAGTGGCCAACAGGGAAGGGGACTGGGACCTCCACTACAAGTCTGTATGGAAGAAACCAAAAACATGACAAAAGAGAGAAACAGGAAGAGGCCCCAAGCCCAAAACCCTGAGAACATTGATCCAGGAGAGGGACAAACAAAAGAGACTGAGGGCAGCAAATATGCAACATCAGAAATGACTTCAATGGACATTAAGAGATATCTTCGGGACCTTGTAGACAAGCTCAAAACTGAAATATTAAATCAGATAAAGCAAGATATAAGTAGATTAATAAAAGAAATGTTAAGCATCTCTCAGGAAGACACAGATGGAAGAAGGGAGGAACACAAAAAGAGGAGAGAAACATTTGCTAAAGAAAATATAGAATATAAAGAAAATATAGAATACATGAAGCAGATTCACAGAGATTACCAGGAAATTAAAAACTCCATTGAAAGCTGGCAAAACTCCTTAAAAGAAACTGAGGATAGACTATCAAAACATGAAAACAAGTTTACAATATGTGATCATAAAGATCTCTTAAAAATAACAAGGAAACAGGCAGTAACAATACA
>PVLA01019949.1:0-11193 GCA_004027455.1 Hydrochoerus hydrochaeris
ATACTATCAAGAAATTTTTTAGAGTATTTGTATAGTATAAGAACCACTTTCAACAGGGGAAGGACAAAATTCTTTTGCCCAAGGAAGTAGGGTAAAAAATTTCTGGATCAGACTAGTGAGCTGACAGGTGAACAGACAGGTGCAATATAACAAAGACCTCCTACAACAGCAGGAAAACCAAAAAGATGTCAACTATGCCCTTAAGAAAAGGGACAGGAAAACAAAATGTATGTGCTGTCAGTGTAAGTGATACTTGTGCAAAGAACAAGCACAGGTCATGTGTGAAGACTGCCTTTAGTGTGGCAATTGAAGTGAATTATTTCCTTGGTAGATTTTTGTATTTTCATTGTAGTTCACTTAGGTATTTACTTCTGAGTTTTCTTTTAGATTTTGTAAGCAAGCAAACAACTAACATGAACCCTGATGTTTATTCTAAGCACTTGTTTCATATTTGGTCTTTGATTTTATTGATATCTAATGTTCCTGATAAGTACACATTGTACAACATGGAAAGAAGTTCCTAACAAAAAAGAAAGACAAGAATGACAAGAACAACTTCCCCAAAGAAAAACAAAGCTAAGCACATGTGTTGTCAGTGATACTAACATTGTGTTTCAACCATAATCTGAAAAGGTTCAAGCCTAAATCCCATAATCTTAAATTCTGAAAATTTAAAAGGTCAAAAGCCTTAAGGCTTAAAAATCCCTAAAGTGTAAAATCCTGAAAGATCAAATATTAAAAAATACAACTCTAGAAAAATAATTTTAATAGCTGGGCATGGTGGCATTCACCTTTAATTGCAGCACTCAGGAAGCTAATGCAGAAGGATTACTGTGTGTTCAAGTGCAGCCTGGGCTACATAGTGAGTTCAAGGCCGGCCTGAACTGCATAGTGAGAACTTGTTTTAAAATATAAAAATAGCATAGAATGCCTCAGAGGCCATTGTACACAGTAAATAGAAAGTAGTAACTTTTTATAAATGTAAACATTCAAATAAACTAACAGTGTTTGCATTGATATAACAGCAATGACCTAGCTATGTTCATAAAGACACAGGTCAAAAGTGAGATGTCACTTCAAGTAGCTGAAAGACAGCAGATGATACCCACAATGGAAGCAAAGAGAGATATTTTGGCCTGTGTTTCAACCCATAGTTAGCTAGTTCCTAAGCAAGACTGAAAAGTGGAGGCAAAGCTGTTCAGGTCAGGCAGCTGGAAAAGAAGTCAAAGAAGGGGTTAGAGAAGATGATAAATCCTTCCAGCCAAGCTCCAAGGATTCCCCTAACTTATCCTTTCAAAACTTAGAAATCTAACTTCATTTATATTTAATTGTTCTATTTGCCAGAATTTGCTTTTGCTTATAGGGCCTCTGTGTGTATGTGTGTGTGAAAATTGTGATTTTGATGATTTAGGATTTCAGGATTCCAACACTGGAGATTCTAATCTTTTGAGATTATGATTTTTGCAATTTTGCACTCAGGGAATTTTGATCTTTCATGATTTTAGCAATCAAGATGGTCTTCATTCAGGACTGTGTCTTCATGTATTTGATCAGCACTGCAAATGTTTTGCAATGCTTGCTACATGGCAGAAACTGCTGTATATACTCTGCATATGGTATTTATTCCTAAATATGACCTAGGAAGTTGTCCTATTTATCATTGTTTCTATTCCTGCATGAAGGAAAGTGAGCCCCCCCAAAAAAAGTCAATGTAATTTTCCCCCAATTATGTATATTTGTAAGTGAAGAAAGCAGGACTGGGTCTGAAGAAGTTTGGCTCTGGCTCTGGACTCAAACTCACTAACATAACTGAGGAGTTAAACAAGAATAATGGAGAAAAAAGAGAAATAAAATAGTTCATTATCGAGCACTGAATTACTGGGCAAAAATAGTGCATTAGGTATTGTGTAATGAGGTGTTAATCATGTGGCATAGAAAAAGAAACTCGAGAAAAAAATAGATCAAGAAATTCTCCATGGAGAATATGTCAACATATACAAAAGAAACCCCCAAGGCTTTCTTTGCACTGGGGCAAAAAGAGTAGAGCAAATATCACATTCAGATCACTAATATTTGTGTGTTGACAAAAGCATCCAGTTTGACTATTAACAATGTCAATATGTCAGAGAAAATGTAAACAGATTGTAACACTGTATATATCTATATAGATATAGGTTCTAGAGAAGGTTCTAATTCTCTAATAATTGCTAGAGGTGAGTTTTGGGGACATTTTTTACAAGAATAGTTAATAAAAGAATTCAAAATTCTAAAATGATACTAGAACTCCAGCTATCAACTTAGTTATCACATATGAATTGAGCTTACCAATATAAAATTAAGATCAAGCACGTGATCTATAGCTTGATTTATTTTCCAACTAAAGAATTGGCTCACCCACTCTTACTGAAAAGTAAATTTGGTTCTATGAATTTCTTAAGGCTTACAAAATCTTTCAAGTTCTGAGCAATAACTGAGCTCTTAGATATAAACGCTAATGTTTCTTTGGTTTTTACATCCACAAAAAATATTGGTAAAATGAAAAATCAAAATGACTGCAGAATGGTCAACAAAATGAGAGCAAAACATTTTTCAAGGTTTTAGAAGTCCACTGACAGGAGGAAGATTGACACAGACGTCATGGAGGAAATGAACTCAGCCAGAGAGAACCATACTCCAGAACATGATGGTCTTTTCCAAGGCTGGAGAAAAACTGGTGATCGGTTTTGTCTCTTGACCTGGACATGCCAAAGGATTTACAACATTTATGAAAACCCTTTTTTCAGACAGATTTCAATTTTCAGAGTTCTCAAAACCCAAGTTCACTTCCACTGGATAAAGGCTAGTTTGGTTTGAACCTGTTTCCTCATTTGCAAATCTAATCTACACAAAAAGCTGTCTTTGCATTCTCTTTAATCTCGCTTGTGATTTCTTGGTTTAAAATATGTCTTCTGCCCCAAGGAATAATTTTAAGGCTCTTACTGAAATTTTATTTTGTTTAAAACTTGCTAGTAGCCAGGAGTATAGTTTAGAGGAATAAGCACCTGCCTAGCAAGTTTAAGGTCCTGAGTTCAATTTCTAAGGGAAAGAAAAAACAAAACTTTCCCCTAATGGGTAAATTGCATAACAATAAATACTCCCAACATATTTACTTCTCATTTGCACAATGTGCTTTTCTGGTAACTTTGACAAACTGAGGCATCCAATTAAAAGAATCATTCTAGCTCATTATCATGTATATTAGTAATTTATCATTAATTATAACCATTTTAAAAGAAAAAATACAGACAACACAATGTCTTATATACCACTTGACCTTAGATTATTACAGCCCTTTTCATATATAGAGATCTGCTAGTATCACTAATTTTTTAAAGATGTTTCCTAATGGAAGAAAATGCAAAAATCTGATCTCTATTTTAGCAAATTTATCTAGCAAAGTTTGAATCAGTGTAAGAAAATTCCCAATTATGATTTTAATGGTGTTGGTAAAAGGATCAACATTTGTTTTATTGCAAATTCAGATTATTATATTTTGACAGAAAAAATGAGAAAAGATCATGACTGACATACATAAAATAGCATATTTGAACCTGGCACAATCATACTGAGTTTAGATTACACACAATGTATTTTCTAATGCTCCTTATTTTAAAGGGAGGCATTTGTTTTTGTTTTTGCTTTTGTCTTTTTGAGGCATGGTGCCACTATGGAGTTCAGGTTGATCTTGAGCTCACTTTGTAGCTCAGGCTGGTCTTGAACTCACAAAAATCCTCCTGCCTCAGGCATTACAGGCATGTACCAGTGCACTCAGCTAAAGAGAGCTTCTTTAATTTTTTTTTCATTTTAAAGATAATAAAACAAAACAAAGAAGATCAGAACAAAACAATGCAAGCAACACAGAATTTCAATACAAGACAATAGGAAATCAACAGACATTGTGGCTACCACAGTGTCTCTTGTTTTCTTCAAAATATTTGCCCATATCTTCACACAGAATGAATTCAAACAAGACAAAATATATAAAACTGATCAAAACAAAAGAAAGAAAGCATTACAGGTCTTTAAAACCAGACAACAGGAAGACTAACAATGGCTGTCATAATGTCTCTTGTTCTCTTCAAAATAGCTGTCCATACCTTCACACATATTGAAATCAAATAATACAAAACAGACTAAAACCAATGAAAACAAAGAATAAAAGCATTACTGGACTTCAAAACAAGATGATAGGAAGTCAGCAATAGCTACCATAAAGTGTTTTCTTCAGTGTAGCTGTTCATACCCTCACACATAAAAAATTAATTTTTGTAAAATGTTTAGAAGAAGTTCTAGGCATTATAAGCTTATACATGTACATCTGTCCTTTCTGTATTAGACAGGAAAACAAAACAAGACAAAACAAATTATGAGAAAAACAAGAAAAAAAAGAGACAAATAAATGACAATAATAAAGGGTTCCCAAAATAGAGGCTTCCTAATGAGTCCAAACCATACCTTATTCATTTGAAGGTGAGGTCTTTTCCCAAGTTTATGTGATAGAAGATTTCCAAATTTTCAGGACACCTAATGTGGAATTCCTTTCTATTTTGATAAGATAGCTAAGTAGTAAATATGATATTTTTATACTTTTTAATTTGTTAATTTTATCTATATTTCCACATAAATTATCTTATTTATTTAACATTTTCAATTTGGTCATATTTAGGTCTTAGTGCCAGAAGTTTGTTCTACATACTATTATAGTTTATTTCCAGATCAGCTTGGATAGGCTAATGTCTTCTGTCTTTTCACTTAGAAAGATAACTCATTGCAGAATTAATAGTCTGCTATTAATAGACTGCTTGGTTTTTCTCTTTTGTGTGTATGCATGTATTGACATTTTTAATCTAAGAGCTTCATTACAATGATGAAGGATAAATAACTGTTTTGCCTATTATTATAGATATTATTTTTGTTATATTCCTCTAGTGACAAGAGAAAGCCACTCTTTAAGTTTTCTGTTGCAATGATTTCCACATGGAAGAGAGGAGGGAAGAAAAGCAATGTCTATTTGATTTTAATATTTTGTTGGTCTGATATGGTGACAAAGACAAGATGATCAGAAATATTGCAGTTTGAAAGAGTAGGAAATCTGAAAGTCTTGTGAAAACCCTGATGATCATGTTTAAAATGTTTAATGGTATAAATAACAGCTGATTGATAGAATTCTTTGATCTGCAAATTGGTCAGTGTCATGTCACTGCCCTTTGCTAACAGTGATTTAGTTTCCTGAAATGTGCAATATGTATAAATTCTCTTTCATTCAGTCCACAAAGGCATTTCTTGCCTGGAAACGGAGCAGTCAGTTCCTCAGACCAAACCATACAATGATGGAATAAAGACTCAGAGGCAGAGTTCCCACCCTGCAGAGAGGTGGGGTTATTTTTTCTCCTTTTTATTTCTTCCTCCTTCATTAATCCCATCAACCCTGCTTGGAATGAGTCTCAACGTCTAGGGAAGGCATGATTTTCATCTAGTAGTATTAATTTTACAAAGATGTTAACTAAAATATTAATGGTGATTATCTACTCTTATTTTAGAAATTTTTAATGTATTATACAAAAATCACAGATATGTATTATACTGAGAATAAAACATGAGGAGGACAATGCATACACACAACAATATAAAAGGTCAAACATTGAGAAGAACAGCACTATTCCTGCAGCAGCCTGCAGCATTTTGCCTGCAGTTATTAAGCATATTTTTCCTATCAGGGTCTGTTAGGAAGATGAGGAGAGCCAGATTGTCTGTTTTAATTTGGCATCACATGCTAAAAGTACCTGAAGGCTTGGCATACACAGGCTTCATGGGTTTATCTCCCAGACAGAGCCTCCAAATGCTGGCAAGCCTTTCTCCATCATTCAAGTCACAGTCATCTGAGGACAAGGAAGAGAATTCTCACAAAATCCTGCCATTTGTTTTCCTTCAGTGATACCAATACCAAGGACATACAAATGTAAGTCTTCGGATGTGGGCATCACCAGCTCTCCTAAGGATGTGGAGTATGAGAAAAGATGCCACCTTAGTTAGCAGAGCAGAACAGTGAACAGATAACAGTGCCTGTCACTCAGCATGCTGGAATCTGGGGTCTGCTGTGACATTTTGCAGTTTAAATCTAGTTTATTCAATCTTCGACAAAATAGAAGAAAATGCCTTCCTCAATTATTTCCTACTCCATTTTTGTTTGTTTATTTTCTAACAAAGCATATTCAAAACCTCAGGAAGCTAGTTGAATAGTGTAGACAAGATTTATGCCCACCCAAAAACTCAGAATGTGATCTCATTGCACGAGGAACTCCAAACTCAGCCAGGACCACTGACTCTTGCAAGGAGTCCCCTAGGTGTGCAAGCTGCCTGCTCAGGCCCTGGCAATGTCTGGAGACAGAGTCAGCTAGGAACTCAACCCATGGTTGTGCCCCAATAGTCCTCAGTGGTCACCCTGGCACTGTGGCTCAGGTCTCCCCATACAACAACCTTATCAATTAGCACATTAAAAGCATTTAGACATAGGTCTTTCTGTCATCAATAAGCTCTGCGCCTTACTTCTATATATTTGAACACTCTGCCACTTTTTCTATGAGGAAGAATATTTATAGACCCATGGAAAAGTCTCTAGTTGCAGACTCTGAGAAGAAATTGCCTGAAAAAGAATGTAGTCTTAGAAAACAGGTCTTGAAATCTCAAAAACCTGCTTAGCTCTCCTGAACAGTAACTTAGCCTCTAGCACCTTGATAGGAAAATAAAATGCGATGTTTCAATACCAGTTAAATCAAGTTAACAACTTATTTACATTTCCAGACAGAATAAAATATTTTATTAAATTACCAGATGCAATTTCTAGTAACAGTAAAGTCTAAAAATTTAAATACTGATCACAAAAGGGGAAAAACAGAAAGCAAATAATTCCCTAATGCATTAGAAAAGCCTAAACATTATTTTTACTCTCTTAAAAAAGTGAAAATTCACTTATTAGATTGTATTACTTGTTAAGATGTCAGGAAAATTTCATCTTTCCCATAGAACAAAGATTTAATATTTTTTAAATTTAAGAGTCAAATTATGACCATATCTTTTACCTAACAAAGCACTTGTATGTCTCTCATTGAATAATCATTTCCCTCTCTATTATTTTCTTTATAACTTTTCTTCTTTCCTCCTTTCTTCCCAAAAAGTAAACAGACTCATGTACTTTAAGCCAAACCACATGAGGATGTGGAGAAAATCAAACACTTTCAAAACTCATGTGTCCCTGATATTTATGCTAAAAGTCTAGAAAATAACAAATAAATTCTTGAATGAGTATATGTCTATTAAGAAAAATTATTCTACATTAAAATTAATTTCCTGGAATTACACAGAATTTTTTATAGAATGAGCTAAAGGTACTGACATTTACTATTGTTAGTTAAATGCATTGGCATAAATCTGCCTCTTACTGACAGCAAGATACACTTAGGAGACAAAATATAGAACTTAAGTTATTGAACTAGGTGTTATTCAATGTGTACTGTATCTTATTTTAAATAAAACCATATTTGTAAATGACAGCTTATATTAGAGAGGCTGCTGAATAAAACATATCTCAAGATAATTTTAGCACCTAAGTATGATTCTATAGCATATTAAAACCTTTAAACATCTGTATTAATGTGCTAGAAATATTTAATCATAAATAGTCCATTTATTTTTAAAATCTATTAATGAATTTAGAACCTTTATTTTTACCATAAATTGGAAAACTCAATAATTTCCTAACACGTGGAGAATAGAAAAAATAAGAGAACATGAAATAATACTTTCCTAAACACTTGAGAAGCTAACATATAAATTTTGAACCTTAAGAAACAGACTAATCTCCTTCCTATACTTTATTACATGAAAATATATCCAGGGTTCATGTCGGTATTCTAATTTTAAACTAAAGATCACAAGTACTACATATACAACTATCTTTTTTAAAAAAATTAAACATTTCAAATATTATATCCTTCTGTATTACAATCATTCTAAGTCCTGAACAAAATAAAAGAACAAAGACAATGTTATTGATCTGTTCATGCATGTTCATACTTTAGCACACTGGATCAGATTGCCCTGAATTATTAAATGACTTGGCATTACTTGACATTTCTCAAACTCTTATTCAGTATGTTTCCAAGATATTGATCTTTACAGGTGCAAATGTTTGATCAGACAGCCAGGATGAACAAGATTATTCTGCTTTATCTTGCCTTACTAAAAGTTCCATTAGGTAAACTGGATCATTGTGATTGTTTCTCCTGACATTTTACCATGTCTTCCTCCCTGAGTACTTGCAGAGTAAGGGAACAGTGTAAGTGCATGTCCCTTCCTCAGTGATGTTAGATTTGGCCATGTCAGTTGCTTTAGAGATGGAACAAAGTATATACAAAAATTGTTAAGCTGCTGTTAAAAAAGCCCACAAGGTCTCCATGATCTTCAGAGAAGGAGCTGCCTGTGGGCCTGCCTGGAACTCAACAGGTGTCCTGGGATATAAGGTCCAAATTCTCCACTCAGCTTAACCAGCTGAGTTGCAACTGCCTGTAGTTCTACAAGAAAGGGATGTATGTCCTTTGCTTTACAGAATTGTGTCTTTCACAGCAGTATTGCAGCAAAAGCTGATTAAAATATTCAAGCCATATCTTTTTCAGTTTTAGGAAAATTATTATTGTGAAAAGCTTTCACAAACTATTGAGAACCCCTTTTTTTCTTGATTATACAGTTGTCGGCAGTCAGTTCTTAAAAATTTCCTGTATGGTTTGTTTTTCCTCATTCTCTTCCTCCAGGAAATCAACAATCAGCAATTGTAGATTGGTGAAAGAAACCATGTAGAAGTTTCTTCCAAAAATTTGGAGATAGGTAGCTCTTATGGAGTATTTCTAAAAGAGGTCTTAGCAACATTTGAGTTCTACTTCCTCATGTATTTGTGCATACTTGGGGTAGAGGGAATAAATATTATGTAATTAGGATGATGGGTTTTGAAATCATTCAAAATTGGCTTTAAATTGCTTTTCTGCCTTTATTAATGTGTAACACTGAATAAGCTCTTTACTCTCCTGTGTCTTATTCTTTCAACATCATTAAAATGGAGATAGTAAAATATTGACTTAATTTCTATGATTAATGAAAGATTAAGATAATTATAATAAATCATTTGCTGCAATCTGATTCATACAAAGCACTCACTATGTATAACATATTCTGTTTAGCAGAAATATTTCTCTAGAAAATTATTATTAATGTAACAGAATTTTAAATACACCCCTGACTAATTTACCATCACCATCAAACACAAAATCACACTGAGTGTATATAAGTGCCTATTTCCAGGCATTGGACAATACATGGCACAAGAACATGGTCTCCCATGACCTTCCTGGTTCTCCACAGGTTGTTCTAATTTCCTAAACATCAGTACAGCAAATTGTCACCCAAGCAGAAAATCGTAACACCAACAAGGTGCAAATGCAAGATCACAGTTCAGGGCAGCTGAAATTTACTTAAATTTGTGAAGCAGAACAGTGGGTAGGTGTGGGTCACTGCCAAAGTCCCTTTGGTGACTCCTCTGATTACCTGCCCATGCAATGGACTGCATATGCTTCTACTGTGACTGTGAATGCTGCAGTGTGTGTAGCAGGGATGGAGGGGATAAGCAGTGACCCTAAAGATCTCCTGAAGTGTTCTGAGCACCCAGCTTGCCACAAGACAGAAAGATTTTGCCACCTATTACCAAGGCTGACACATCACTTTAGTCATAAAATCATGCCCTAGCTATTCCTACTCCAGCTCCATCTTAACAAAAATGTTTAAAAAGCTGTAATAAAATCTTCACAGGAAAGAGACTCTGGGAAATGACCTGACCAGTTTAGAGGGCACTGGGAGACACACTGGGTTTTGCACAGATCAGCAATGACAAAGAGCTACAAATACAAGGTAATTAAATAGTAACTAAAAGGAAGAAAGCATTACTCACAGGCTGTACAGAGTCTTCTGCAATTTGTAGCACACAATAAGAACTTAGATAAATGAAGAAATAAGTAAATATGGGCCACAGTGAAAAAAGTGAACTATTAGACATTCTTATTTTGGCACAAATATTGAATCATTATAAGTATGTTCAAATAATTAAAAGAAGATATGATCTTAACAAATAAGCAAATATGAAATCTCAACCAAGGCAAATTTAACAAAGAAGGGTTGGGGATTTAGCTCAGTGGCATAAGCACCTGCCTGGCAAGTGTGAGGTCATGAGTTCGATCCCTGGTACAAAAAAAATTTTAACAAAGAACCAAATGGAAAGTTCTAAACTTTAAAGTGTTATTATTTTCTTTCCCTTTCATTATTAAAATATCTATTGCACATTTTGGATCTTATTACACTTTCAGTTTTTTATTTTTACTATTTTTTTACACTAGGGAGAAGTACAATATTCACAAATGTGAGTCTGATTTATTTCACTTGTAAGTATAGTTTCAAGTTGCTTCCATTCATCTATAAAGGCCCCAAGATTATCCTTTCTATAGCTGAGTAATATACCATTGTATAAAAATACCACATCTTTTTATCCATTCTGCAGTTGACGGTCATTTTAGTTGTTTCTAAGATTTAGCTATTACAAATTAAGAACAACTGAGATAGGGGAAAGGAGAAAAGGAAGAAAGGAAAAGATTATATGTCTGTAGGTACACACATATAACTATGTGTATTTATATGTGTGCACAGTAGATAGCTATACTACTAATCTCTGTTAGTTCATCAAAAAGAACAGTCTGTGCTGTCACTGTTTGATTGTTTGATCATTTTTAAGCCTAGATCCTGTAACTTGAACAATAACTTCTAGGATAACAATATGCAATATATTAACTAGTATTGATTTCTTACTTTTTCTGAAATTCTGTATTATTTCTATCTTTTTTATGTTTGCTTTTTAAAAGAAAATGTTATTATTAGAATAGAAAATGTATTGTCCAGGCTTAGCAGAAGAAATTTGGCAAATAAAAATATGAATAGAAATTATCTAATCTGAAGTACAAAAACAAAAATACTTGGAAGATAAACTGAGTGTATGGCTTCTTTAAGTAAATATCAAACAGAATAGTATATATGTATTTTTAATTCTAGAAGAAAAGGAAA
>PVLA01019950.1:0-11195 GCA_004027455.1 Hydrochoerus hydrochaeris
GGAAAAAATGTAGGGAGCGGCATGATAGTCTCACACATCTCTTCCTCCTGCGGGCATCCAGGTGCATTGGCTTACATTTCCCAAGCTAACTAAATAACAAGATTGAGATGTTAATTGATACCTATTGCCCTGAGCCTGGGGCGCTTCCTGCTTGGAGTTGAGGTCAATTAAAACCTATTGTTTAGGATTGTCCCTGCCTAGCCCTAAGCCTGGGGCGCTTCCCGCTTGGGGCTGGGGGTTGCTGCCAAGGTTGGCAAATATATATTCCAGCTTCTAAAAAATAAAAGGGGATTCAGATTCACTCACAGACTGGTGTGCAGTGTTTTCTGTCTCTCACTCGCCGACTCCCTGTCCACCTTTGGGAAACCCTAGCCCTGCCACAGCTGGACTCCGGCAAATTCTACATAAAACAATAAAATTATCTAAGAAAAATGATTTCCATCAGCCTTACTATCAGAAATAAGCATGGTTAGTGGTTTATTATTATACAAACACTTCCTAACTGGTTGGTTCTGTTCTGATCTCTGTGGCTTCCTAGAATTCTTTTCTTTTCCAGCACTGGGGACTGAACCCAGGGCCTCTGCATTGAATTACAACCTCAGCTTTTTAAAAAACTTAGTACATATTTTCTGTATACCATGATTACATTCATTATGGGGAGTTGCTATATTTATACAGCCTTAAAATTTTTTTTTCATTTTGAGACAGGTTCTTGCTAAATTCTCTAGGCTGGGCTCAAATTTGAGATTCCTCTGTCTGAGCCTGGCATATGCCACCCCACCTGGCTTCCTGAGGATTTAAACCCATGCCTTGCTTTGAGGAGACCCTGACTCACTAACCAGCATTGCCCTAATCCCACAACCCCCGCCCCTGCCAAGTGATGAGGTAAGGGAAGCTCCCTTGGCTCCCTGCCTTATGTATTGCAAAGTACCACACTTGTATGATGGCCTTGATTATCACCCAAGTCTGCAAGGTAACCTTTTCTATTCTTATTCCACAAAAAAGATGAAGTATGAAGACTTATGAGGCCAGCACATGTTCTCAAGTTGCGAAGCGGCAGGACTAAGCTTGATATCGCACATCTTAAAGTGGAGGGGTATTGGGTGTTTTCTGTGCATGCATGCATGTGTGCAGAGGAGAGAACAACAAGGGTGTAGTAAGTCAATTTGCAGCCACAGAAACTAATGTGGTCACCCTCTCACCTGAAAGATACTGATGTATTGTCCAGTCCTCCATCAGAGCCTTTGCACTTTCTCACTTTTGTTCTTTCTTTTTCTTTATTCCCAACTTGGCAACATCTATAGAAAATGAGCAGTTCTATATTTTTCCTACCAGGAAAAAAGGAATTAGGTTCTCATAGTTGTTCACTGAAAACTGAGAAAATGAAAGTTTTGAGCTATGTAGAAATAATGCTTTTTTTCTATGGAGGACCGTGCAGGTAACAGAGTCACTTCCCTAGCTCTTGGGACCCCAAGAGCAGAAGGCAGTGAGTTTTAGCCTGGTCCTCATTGGCCCCTCTCTGTCCTGTGCCTGCTGCTGACTGCCAGGGAGAAGAGGCTGGGATCTGGGATCCTCTTCTTGTTAAAAGAATATTGAACTTGGCTGTGAACTATGAACAGGTGCAGGTGGTGCTCCGAGAGATAATGACACAGAATACGTATATCACTTCCACTGCCTGTGGGAGATGCTTAATATTTTACAAGTGTGTTTAAATATTCAAAGACATCTCTTTTCTCCATGTGCAAGTGACAAAATATGTTGTGAATGACTTGGAACTTAAAGAAGTTAAAGGGTCTAGTTACCCTGGGGGTTTCAGGTTGGTGTCATCCACTGGCCAATTAGGTCTTATTCCCTTTTGGGGTCATATCAATTTTGAAAATGTGTGTATCTTCAGGCAGGATTTCCTCTTAGCCTGATTTGTCATTCTTCCCAAATATTTCTATGATACGATGGCAGCTGTCTCTGTTTTGGTCCAGTGTATGTTGAATGAATGCAGAAAGCATATGGAATGGCACTCTATTGGGTAGTTCTCTCCCTGGACACTGTGCTCAGAGTGAGTGAAGATCTCAGCTGTCATCTGATCCAGGTATCTCATGTCACAAATGAGGAAAGAAGTTAAGCAGGGTTCAAGGACTTGCTTGTGTGGTTCATAACTGGCAAAACAATGGCTGGTGAGAGCCCAAGACTTGAAGCTCTTTTCTCCCCACTACTCCAGGGTCCTGGAAGACTCAGGGGCAGAGGTGACTTTAGAATGGCTTCTTCTTCCCTCCCGCTCAGAGCTGTATCTGTTTCTCAGCCCTGATGCTTTTCTTTGGGTCCTTCCTGTTTTTCAATTCATTTTTTGCAAATTATAATTATTTAAATATTTAAATGTCCTAATTTTCATGATAACTTTTTCCTGGAAGAGTATTTTATGTTTATTTTCTATATATGACTTTTGAATGCACTGACAAAAATACTGAATAGAAGCCTCTCTTTCTCTCTCTGATTGGATACAGGGAGGGTTTATAGAAAATAATTATTTCTAGAGTATTATGTGCTCTATTATGTGCACCCCACTAAGGATACTGTTACTATGGTGGCTAAAGAGAATGGTAGCCAAATACTTCAATATACATTTATAATCCTTATGCTTTCCTTCAGGCAACTATGGTCTGGAATGAAACTTCCTTTACATGTACAAAATGGACCTTAAGTCCTTGCATGCAAGCAGGAGATTTTATTGATAAAATTTAATGGTCCTGGAATGTACACAACAAAATAACTCTGGACCTAGATGCTTTATAAAAAGTATTGTCTATGTCTCAACAAACTTAAAATTTTGATGAACAAATACAGGATATATTTTCTGATGCCCTCATCCAGCTGAATCCTTTTAAATGTCTCAAGGCTCACTCATGGTCTTATGTTGCTATACTCAGTGATTTGTTTATGTCTTCTGGTTTTATCCTCAGTCTGCAGCAGAGAAACTCAAACCTACCAGCGTTTGGAGACTCTGTAGTCACAACTCACTGATTTGACCTCTGCAATCAAATAAACAGAAAGGGGAAAATGTTGGGGACCATGAATTATAAATTGGGTCTAGGTGAAATCCACACTTGTCCTTGTGCTACCCTTGAGCCAGATAGAAGGGTGGAAACTCTCTGCGCTTTTCTGGTCACAGCTGGAAGCCCTAGGGCTAATGACTGCCATGGCACTCACAGGGCAAGGTGAGACCTGTTGGGGATGATAAGGCATCTACGGAACTACAGTTTCCTCTTTGCTTCCTGTATTGGCCTTTTCCTTGTCCTTGCAAGAATGTTTTGATCTTCCTAGCCCACTGTAGTCACCATTACTGTCCCGGAAACACCCACTGCACTTAACCCATTGTCCTTGACTCAGATGTAATGAATAAACACCCAGGGTAGCATGTGGTCTTTTGTTTTCTTTGAACACTGGATCATACCAGATTCCTGCTTGCACTTCTCTTTTGTCTCTGGCTCTTTTTTCCTGCTGTTTGCCATAATACTTGGTAGGTAACTGGGAACTCACTGCAGGGGTCCCTGATAACTGGCACCGTAGAAAGGGCCACCAAAACACTACACATTTTCTTTAATTTTTTTAAATTTCCAGAAGACTTCATATCCCCTTGATATGTGTGTTATTCAATCTCCCTCATATACCTGATATTATGTTGTTTATTTATGTCCTCTCTTTTGATATCTGCCCTTAAAACTACTGTTTTAGAAAGAGAGAGAGGTGTTCTTTGGACACAACATGCCAGAAATCTTCAACTTGTCAACCTCCAGAATTTGGAGAAATGTCTACTGTTCATAAATTACACAGTTTCAGGTAGTTTGTTATAGGAACAAAAAGACTCAGAGTACACAGATGAAAAACAAGGACATGGAAAGATGTGCAAGAGCATTAGCCATTTGGGAAATACAAATAAAAATGGGTTGAGCTACTATTTCATGCCTAGTAGCATGCTAAAATGAAAGGTTCTGACAGTACTAAGGAGGGCAACTAGAGTTCCCCTATGTTGCTGATGAGAGTGAGACATGTTGTTATGGATTGTGTTTGGATGTCCCCCCAAAGACTCATGTAGTCATGGAGGTGGCTGAGTCTAGCATTTGTGATTAGTTTGTTGTCTAGCACTTGGATTGGTGATGTGAGTGCTGCACCTTCCCAGGGGCAGGTAATTGGCATACAATGTAAGGGAGGGAAGGAGGCGTGTTTTCCCCTTTTGCCCTTTTTGTTCTTGTCACTTGTGGCTGCCATGAATGGTTGCCCCTTAGCCATGCCACCCTGCCTTGGAGCCAGCTGAGTATGAACTGAAACCTCCATGAATTGTAAGCTAAAGAAACCTTTCCTTCCCTAATTTTGGGCATCAGGAATTTTATCTCAGCTAGGAGAGAAAAGTAATCAAGATACATGGTAAAGTCTCTCTGGAAAATGGTTTAGCAATTTCATATAAAGTGAAACATATACATATTCTGGCCTTGTGATCTCATTTCTAGATATTTGCCCTAGAGAAATGAAGACACATATTCACACAAAAACCCATTTGGATGTATTCAAGCGAGTTGTATTCATAACTGTCAAAAGCTGCAAACCATGTGAATACCTTTTCATGGATGAATGGATAAAACCATAAATGTGGTACATTCATACAATAGAACAGGACTTAACAGGAAAAAGCAATGAAGTATTGATACATGCAACAGCTTGGCTGAATCTCAAAATCATTATGCTAAAAGTAGTCTCCAGAGCACAGGCATCACTCCTTTTATATTGTTTTTGGTTGTTCAATTTTTGTGTGTGTGCTGGGTTTTAAACTCAGAGCCATAAACATGCTAGGCAAATGCCCAACCACTGGGAAGAATATGTGAATACAAAGAAATGGCATGAGGTGACCTAACTGTTTTGAATTCTGATTATGATGCTAGTTACATCCATCTATACACATGCTAAAATTTAGACCTGTGTTCCCCTCCAAATCAATTTTCTGTAGGTTAATTTAATAAATAAAATATTATGCATGCAGAGAAGCACACATATCATTAGTATATCTTGATAAATCTTCACAAGCCAAATAGGCCTGTGGAAAAAAATTCAAGAAAAAAATTGTCAAAATGGAAGAAATCTCCTTTGTGTCCTATTTCAACAATTACTCCACTCAAAAGATTGAGACTTGTAACAGCATGGATGAGTGTTGTCTGTTTTATTACTTTATCCATGTTACATACATATGTTACCTTTTTCTAAGAAGAAATCCAGAACATGATTATTGTAGAAATGGAATCTCAGTGAGAAAATCTTAATGTGAAAGGGGATCTGGGAGAATACTAAGCAGGGTGCAAGAATGATGCGCTTGTGTTCATTTTGAAGAGTAAATAAGAGAGCAGTGATAAGGCTGGTTGCTCTTCTACAGAGAGGAGGTTCTAGAGTATTTTGGGGCCAGGGATGACAGGGTCACCAGTATAGTAGAGAATCACACAAATACTTGTCTATCTTTGGTTCAGAAAGATTTGGGATAAACTCCTGGGGACTGAGTGCCTCCGCCCACGGCTTCTCACTTTACATGCAGAGCTGTAGATGTTTCCAGCCATTCACCTCTTTTCTTTCCTCTTTGCATGTGCAACACACATTCCTTGGATCTTTCCCAGTTTTGGCTGTTGCCCCTGCAGGTTCACAGTTCTCTCTGTACAGTCTTCTGTCTCACTGGATGTACTAATTCAGCCACTCAACGGAAGGTTTTGCAGAGGATGGGGGAAGCATCTCAAGCAATGGCCAAAAGTGAAACAGGCTGGGTTTGAGCATGGGGAAGGACACAGGCAGGACCCTCACAGAGCAACCAGAGCTTGGAGTCTGTATCTTGCCTCTGGGAAGTGGAAACACACAGCATAGACCTTTGTCTCATATTACCTACGTATTCTATCACTTGCCCAAGAGCTTTTGAAAAGTGATACTCTGTGGAAACGTAACACCTCCAACTCTTGGCTCAGAGCTGAGCCACCCACACCCTGATGTGCTGCCTATGAGGGTGGCTGTCTCCTCTCACAGGTTCACTTTCTCAGAGATAACTTGCAGCAACTATGATTTTCATCTTTGTCTTTGCAAGTTCCTTCTTTCTGCTTGCTTTGGGTTTAGATAGCTCTTTTTTTCTAATTTCTTAGGGTAGATTAGGTTATTAAAATCTTTCCTCTCCTCTGCCCCCTACCCCAGTACCAGGGATTGAAGATAGGTCCTTTGCACTGAGATTCATCCCTGGTTCTTTTAATTTTTTAATTATTTATTTTCTTGAGGCATGGTCTTGCTAAATTACCCAAGCTGGGCTCAAACTTGTAGTCTTTCTGCCTCAGTTTCCCAGATTGCTGAGATTACAGGCATGTACCATCACACCCAACTCCTCTTTTTAAATATTGGTGTTATAACTACAGGTTTCTATCTAAGCAGTGCTGTTGGTATATTGCACAGGTTTTATTTATCTCAAAGCATTTTCTGATTTTCCCTATACATTTTTTGGGGTCCTTTGGTTATTCAGGAGTTTAATGATCACATATTTACAAAATTTCCAGTTTTTAAAATTTCTTGTTTTACTTCAATACTTTTAAGTTTGTGATGGTTTATCTGGGAGAATTTCCATCTATATTTGAGAAACAAAAGAGACAAAGATGGAATGGGCCAGGGTACCCAGATCACCTTCAGCAATAGTGGGCTATGGAGCTCCCCCATTATTTTGCCTCTTAAAGATTCCATTCCTCCCAAAAGTGCAGCCCTGGGGACCCTAAGTCTTCAATACATGGACTTTTTCTGTTGTTACCTGTTTGCCATACATCATAAATGCCTTCACTGTGGGGAGTTGGTGCATATACATACAATATTTTAGTACTTTTTACTTCTTCTCCTCCCTCACTCCATCCCTAGAACCACCTTCCTATCTGCAAAAGATCTACCTACCTGCTTCCTATCATCTATCTTTTATTGTGTTTTAGACCATTTATACTTTGGGTTTCTTATATAAGAGAAACCAAGTGATGTTTAATATTCTTTGTCTCATTTGTTTTGCTTAGAATTATGGTCCTGAAGCACATCTTTTTTCCCCCCACAAATCATTCCAATTTATCTTTCTGTATGGCTGAGTAGTATTCCACTGTAACACATGGATCTTTGAGAGACATGCATCCAAACCATGGATGGTATCAACATCAAATATGTTGGTATCAAGGAACCCTTGTATGTAATGAGGAGTTTTAGTTTCTTGCTGTTTTCAAGATTCTTTTTCTGTGGCTTTGAAAGTTCAACTAAACCAGGCATGTTGGTGCACACCTGTAATCTCAGCACTCAGGAGGCTTAGGCAGGAGGACTGCTGTGAGTTTGAACCCAGCCTGGGCTACAGTTCAAGATCTGCCTGAACTACAAGATGTTACCAAATAAATAGCAATGACTGTAAAAAACCAAAACAAAAAGCAAAAGAAACAAAGACAGGGAGAGAGCGAGAGAGAGAGAGAGAGAGAGAGAGAGAGAGAGAGAGAGAAAGAAAGAAAGAAAGAAAATTCAACCATGTTGGTATAGGTGTTGATCTGTTTAATATTATCTTATCTACAGTGTGTTAAAAACTTTTTGGATGTGCAAATTAATGTTTTTCTACAGCTTTGGGGAGTTTGAAGCCAAGATACTTCTTCCAGTACTATTTCCCCTTTTTTTGTTTTCCCTTCAGTGATTCCCATCGTGCATATATTGGTACTATTGATAATATTTCACAGGTTTCTGAAGTTTGTTTAGTTTTTATTTATTCATTTTCTTTGTTTCTCAGGCTGAATCCTCAACTGACTTATTTTCAAAGTTCACCATTTTTTTTTTCTTGCTCAAATCTGCTGGGGGGGGGGTCCCTCTATTGAATTTTTTACTTCAGATACTGTAGTTTTAAACTCCAGAAATTATTTTATTTTCTCATAATTTCTCCAGTCCCAGTACTCTCATAATTCCTATTCCTTTACTGATATTCTTTATTCACAGAACTATTCTTACCTAGAGTTCATTTAATTTTTGGTATATTGGTTTTTTTGATTAATTTCAATATATTTACTGTAGCTCTTTTAAAAGATTTGTTTAGTAATCTTCATTTACAAACAATGCTCAGATTTCTATTAACTATTTTCTCCTCCTGGATATGAACCACACTTTCCCATTTCTGTGCATATTTTGCACTGTTATTGTTGCTAAAAATCAAATATTTCTTTGACTCAATGTCTCCCATCAAAGAGGTAGAGAGAATATTTCTAATAATGCTAATGCTACACTCTATCAACTATGGAAAAATGTTTTTTTCCCTTTTAGTTCTAGAGTTTGAATCCATGGCTCTGGACATGCTAAGAGTGCACTGTAACACTGAGCTAATGTAATGGTTCTGGAAATAGATTTTCTCTCTCCACTGGATTTATTGCTGTTAGCTGTTACAGTTATTTGTCTAGTGGCTTTTCTGAACTAATTCTATAAAGTCTACATTCTTTTCTATGTGTAGCCACTGAATCTTCTGCTTGGTTAACTTGGCAGACAGTTTATGTATGAACAGGGATTTCTTTAAATTTCTGAAAAGTAAGTCTTGCTGCCTTTGCTAAGGTGGTATACACTGGAGCACACTTTCAACGGTTTGGCAGGCAGCCTAAAACTGCTTTAGCCCTCGGTTCTGGTGGAAAAACTCAGATTCAGCTGGAGCTGTGAGATTAGGGCCTTCTCCTGGCTGCTGTGGGCATGTACACAGCTCTGCACACTCACACGACCACACAGATTTCCAGAAATAGGGTAAATAGGGTAGAACTTGTACATTTTGAAGCTTGCTGTTCTATCAAGATTCAGCTAGTGTTCTTAAATGCCACTCAAATGGTTAGACACATTTGGTTGATACCAAGTTGTTAAAAAGTTGTTTTTGATGAGTTTTGATAGAGTTATTATTACTTTTATAGAGGAGTGGATCTTTAGATGTCCTTTCTCCATCATTTCAAATGTGCTTCACAGTAGTCATTTAATAGGGGTGTGTGTGTGTGTGTGTGGTGTGTGTGTACACAGTCATGTTGTTCATGGTTATAAAATTGTGGGGGGCAAGGAGATGTAGAAAGCTACGTGAGGACTGGGAATCATTAGGCAGAAACATGTTATAAGTGGTGTGCTTCTTTGACTGTGTCCCTCTTTCTGTTAATGAGATAGGGTAAGGTACCCTTAACTAGAAATTCTATAGTTGTATTAATTAGAAGCCTGAAAGATGTAGCAACACAAATTAAAACGAAGTAGTATGGACTTGAATTTCGAACTTAATTTTCTTTAAAATTATTTTTTCTCTTTACACATATACAACAAAAAAAAGGAACTACTGAATCTCACGCTGAGGTGTGATGTCTGTATTTTTTTTTTAAATGTTTGTCATTAAAACAAATGTCCCGTCGATCATGGTGGTACATGTCCATAACCCAGCATCTGGGAGGCTGAGGCAGGAAATTTACAAATTCAAGTCCAGGAACTTAGTGAGACAATGTCTCAAAACAAAAGAATTAAAAAGTAGGCTAGGGATGTAGCTCAGAGTGATGGCCCTGGTTCTAATTCCCAGTTCTGAAACAAAAACAAAGACAAGGGTCCTGATCCAGGAATTTGACTGCAATAAGATCTTTCTTTCTGCCAACAGTGTGGCATGGCTTGTGGGAGGGAGGAGGCTCTTCTTTGGATAAGTCCATGGATGGGTTCTGGTCACCGTCACCAGCAGTCACAAGGCAGGACAGGGAGGCACATGGAAAGTGTATTGCTCAGTGCTTTTGCTTGAGAACTGAGTGGGAGCTCGGCTGAGGCCAAGAGTTGAGTTTTGAATACCATAGAGTATTTGCATGTAACGAAGGCTGAAAATCACACCGATGACCTCAGTGGCTTCTTTCTTTTCATGAAGGTTAATTTGTCACTTTATCTCTTATGTCCTAGGCTGGGTTTTAAGCTAGGCAAAATAGTTATCTAGATGGTGATACCCCTATCCAGATGGTGATACCCCTGTAAGACAGTTCCTGCAGTTCCCTACCCATCTTGCCTAGGCCCCCTTAAAACTCCAGATCTGCGCTGGTCATGTATTTGGTGCTATGCCCTTGCCCAAAATTTGCTCACAAATTCTCCACTCATAACCAGAGGTAAAGGACTACTTACACTTTACAGCTCTTTCCGAGAATGTTTGCAAATGAAGAACAACACAATTTTCACATGGTAGTGATACAAGGGACTGAAACTCCCAACCTACTAGATGTCCGGTATGAGTTTGTGTTCTCTAAAATCGAAGAATGAATTTTAGGAACAACAGAGGTTAAGAGAGGAATATATTTGTTGAGAGAAAGAAAGCTTCTGTCTGAGAGAGAGACAGGAGGGGACCTGAGTGGGTTGCCAAGGACTCTGTCTTTTCCAGGCACTTTAATAGAGTAAAACCACGAGGTGAGACAGGTGCAAGATGGGGAAAAATGGGAACTTGCAAGGTGAGCATAAGGTGGGACAGAACTGTGGTAAATCAATAAGATTAATTGTTCAGGTAAAAGTGATTAAATCAGGAACAAATGGGGAAGCGTCACATAGTGAGGGGCGTGCTTAACAGCAGTGACTCTTCCCATAGTGGGTGGGATGCCGACTTCTGGCTTCCTCAGGGTGACAGAGAACTGTTTAGACTGTGGATCCTTAGAATGTGGATGTATTTGCTTTGCTTTTTGTCTTGAGATCTAGCCTACAGCTGGAGGTGTTTGTCTCCTCCAAGGTTGTAAGGTATCTGGTCTTCTTTATTGGCTCCTTTGAGGGCCCAGCCCTACCTGACTGCCTATAATATTTCTACCTAACTCACCTAACAGTGGCTATGCCTTAAGACTGTCAAATGAGTGACACCCCCTGGTGCCGGAGTCCAGCTGCGGCAGGGCTAGGTTTTCCCAAAGGTGGTCAGGGAGTCGGTGATTGAGAGACAGAAAACACTGCACACCAGTCTGTGAGTGAATCTGAATCTGCCTTTATTTTTTAGAAGCTGGAATATATATTTGCCAACCCTGGCAACAACCCCCAGCCCCAAGCAGGAAACACCCCAGGCCCAGGGCCAGGCAGGGACAATCCCAAACAATAGGTGTTAATTGACCTCAACTCCAAGCAGAAGGCGCCCCAGGTTCAGGGCAATAGGTATCAATTAACATTTTAATCTTGACATTTAG
>PVLA01019951.1:0-11191 GCA_004027455.1 Hydrochoerus hydrochaeris
CATTGTTAATCTCCTATTATTGTCCTACAAAAATTCTGTATCATTTTTGTATTTTTTTGTTTTAAAATAAAAAATACATACAAATAAATGGGAAATGGAAATCATTCATAGTAAGAATAACATACAAATAAATGAGAAATGGAAATAATTCATAGTAAGAATAACATACAAATAAATGAGAAATGGAAATCATTCATAGTAAGATAATTAATACTGCAAAGTTATTCTATACTAAATTACTCTATGAAGAAAATGCAACTATGCTAACCCTGCAAAATATCTTAAACTTAAAGAAATGGACCAAAATACATGGTACTGACCTTCAAATACATATCAATATTAGATAATTGTGAGATATTAAAGACACAAGATTGAAAAATAAAATAAACGAACATGCCCAGATACAGATTCTTCATAAGTATTTAATGTGTGATAATTCACATTCCTAAAGAATAGCAAATAGGTAAATCTATCAATAAATAATGACTAGATACTTGACATTTAAAAATTTTAGGACAAATCTCAAGGCCATATGAAAAATAAATTTCAGATTGATTTGAAGTAACTTAAGTGGAAAATACTTTTCTAGACATAAAAAATATCAAAAACTATAAACAAAGAAGCATGCATGTGTGTAATAAAATATATTAGTCAAAATATAAAAATAATTGACTTGCAAATTGGATATAGAATTATCAAATAAGGAAATGAATCAAAGCTCAAACAGAATAATCCATCTGAGATTGAGGAAAAGGTATCAACTATTAGGAAGAACTGAAAATGACTAACTAGTACATCAACTATATACTTGGTTGTACATAGAATAAGTATATATTGTAAAATGTATTATTCAGAATAAAGTAAAAAGTATTTTATAACAGAAATTATTGATTTGTGCATAAGTTTAGAGAAATTAAGAGGGGAATGGGGAAAGACACTAGGGATGAAATATGAAATTGAAAGGCAAGAAAAGGGCAGGTAAATAGACCTGATATGAAGAGCTCCCTGCTGTGTTGTTTATCTTTCTTTCCTTTGAGATATCTGGGTGCAGATACACACTCTTAAGTACGTGACTGCTCAAGTACTATAACTAAATTCCTCTGTATTCCTGCAATGGTTCTTACAGGTTAAACCCAGATGAGCTAAAATAATAAATGGTCGGGATTGGGGATTTAGCTCAGTAGCATAAGTGCCTGCCTTGCAAGCACATGGTCGTGAGTTTGATCCCTGGTACTGATAAAATAATAATAATAATAATAATAATAATAATAATAATAATAAATGGTCTTGTGCAATCAGATTTGCCAGAACTGGAGATCTGCTTGACTACCCAGTTTTACTAACAATTTCAAAAAGTCAAACATTGAAAAGATAAAGAAAAATCAAGAAGGCTGTGAGAGACAGTGAAAGGACATCCCTAACCTCCTGGTTCATCAAGAGTGTATATTTTTGCCACAGTACCAGGAGGAAATATTTCACTCATAAGTCAATCCATCTTATATATCAAATATGAGCACAGGTTTTTTGATATTTCCAAGAATTGTATCACATAAATCTATGCCTTACAGGTTTGTTTAAAACATTAACTAAATCAGGAGTAGATGTATTCTATATAAAGAAATCCTTTCTTGCATATATCATTATCTATTATAAGGTCCAACTGCTATGTTTACAAGCAAATGATACCAGTTATTCCCCTCTTACAAATCCAGTGTTTAAGAGGAAATTGATAGCATTTGGAAGAAGGGCAAATATCAAGTAATAGTCAAGCCCTGGAAATAAAATGATAAAAGTATATTACAATTCTTTCTTTATATGAGATTTTTGTCAAAAGTTTACTGGAAAATTATCATTCTCGGGCCCTATTATCTACCCTGCTCTACGAGACCAACTTGAGTGCTACTCAACCTTAAATAAAATAAATGGTTATTCTCTCTCTCTTTTTTAGTGCACACATTATCATTGAGCCATGCCAAACATTATTAGCTTGTTAATAAAAATATGTCAAAATTGATAGAAAGATAAGGCCTATCAATTATTAAGCATTTCTTTTTATCACCACAGAACAAAGTCACACAGGAATTTTTTTTGATACTGAGAGAACATTTCTATTAATACAAGTAGAATTTCCAATTTTAGCTATTTATGAGAACCAATTTTGAATACATCTCATGATAAGAATTCATATTTACCTCTTCATAGCAATGCAGATAAGATTGTTTGATGCATGAAACAACAATAATTCACAACTCATGTCCTCAAAGTAAATCTAATACAAATATGCAAATAATCTAGAGGACATAATTTAAAAAGATAACCCTGTGGAAAATCATAATTTTCTTGAACAAGATCAAATGAATCTTTCATAATCACATGAAATTCACTGGGATACATAAAAAGCACAATTAATTAATTCAATACCAGAGTTTACATGGTGTTAGAAATAAATGTGATAAACAAAAATACTATGAGCTACAATCAAATAACAAGAAATGTATTTATTAAAAAATACATTAGAGTCAGCTTCACCATTTTTATTACATCTCTAAAAAATGGCTTGTGGTGTGATGAATATAAAGTTACTTGTCATGCAGTGTGAAAAATACTGAGTAAATAATATTATGAAAGAGAATACTGGAAAGCCTAAACTTTAAATACAACCTAGAGAAAAAATGTATTTAAAAGAATTTTTAAATTTGTGGATCATAAAAGTTTAATGAGTTAATTTCAAGATTTTCTTAAAGGAATCAATTCATTAATTTTCTGTTCATTCCTTTCACAGATTTATCCTATTTTTCTTCTATATATGTCAATGAGGTATGATCTTAACCTAGAGTAAATGTTTAAATGAAAAATAAAAAGGCAACAGATGCATTACCATTAACTCCCTCAAGGTAATCTCCCTTGATTACCCTTCTCTATCATTTTTGCACTTTCCAAAGCAATGCCGAGAGTCCTATATGTTGAGTGGCTTTACAATTTCTTTTGGTTGCTCTGTCACATCTATCTAGACAACCTGAATTGCTACATTGCATAATACCAGATCTGGTGAGTAAGATGGTTCAAGACAAACCATAATGTTTTACAAATCTGCCTTTCTGTTGGCTGACAGTTGACAGAAGCAGACACTAATTTTTTTGGTACTGGGAATCAAACTCAGGACCTTGTACTTTCCAAGCAGGTACTTGTGCAGCTGAGCTATATCCCCAGCTGTGCAATATTTTTTTATCGTACCTTGTAAGGTCACTATCCAAATAGGACTGCCTTATTCAGCGGCAGGTCAATGGTATAAGTGAGGGGGAGTATTTCAAGAGACATTAATAACAACGTAATAAATTTTAAAAATTTAAACACATTTTATTTTTTGATTAGCTCTTTTATATACTTTGTCTATGTAGCTATTTAGAATGATATGCATTTTTTAAGATCAGAGGCCCCAATCTTTAAAATTTATTTTAGAATTACAAACAAGCACTTTCAAATTGTGGTAAAAAAGGAAAGATACAATATAATTAAATTAACATTGGCATCAATATGTCTGAATAAGAGAATATTTTCTAATGTAATTGTATTATACGGTATTCATTGTAATATTTTGTAATCAATTATCTTCGATTTCATAGATGAAGGTTTAAAAGAACTTACATTTATTCGTTACAGGTTTCATATGTAGAAGGGGATTTGCTCCTAGAGTTATATCAGGAGGCTGTTGTGAAGAGGCTGATGGAGAATGTTTTTATCCACTGACTTGCACTCCGGAAGGGTTGACTATTTTATATTGTCTCACAGGAAGAGAATTAATTTCTTTTTAGATTTGGGGATGAAGAACCTATTTCTTCTGACTTTTATTCTATTTATTTATTTGTTTATTTAGGTACCTGGAATCGAACTCATGAACTTTCTGAGTTTTAAAGGGAAGGCTTTTTCAACTGCTTAACACAGTGTTTTAACATAGAGCCTCCTAACAAAACATTGCAGCTTACCTTTTCAAAGACAGAAAGATTCTTGAGTGTTTAGGCTAAGACAAAGTCTTAACAAAACGTAAGTACAATTCTGACATCTAAGATAACTGAATAGAGAAAATAAAGTTTCTTTCATCTCAAGTGTAATACATTAATATACTGTTGGCCTAACTTGTGTTTTCCTGCTTTCAAAGCAGAGAAAAGAATATTTGACCATAAATATTTTCAACAAAATTCCCTGGAACACAGCTTTGTGCTTATACAAATTTCCAGTCAGATGCGATATCATCCAACAATCAGAAGATATTTTTTTCCAGAAAGTCATAAGACATATGGAAGAAGAGTTATTCGTGAATGAGACTCTTCTTCTTCCTCCAGCACCACCACTTGGAAAACAAAAACAAAAACAAGACAACCACACAAAAACAAATTTGTTGTTTTCAAAGCTGCTGAAGACCTGGGGAACAGAGGAGAGGTGCAAGTTAAGGTAAGATTCCTCCAGGATACCCACCCTGCTGACCATGAACTTGTTTTGAGTACTCCACTTTCAAATCAATGAAAGATTGACATTTGATGCCAGGGTTCAAAAAAACTAGTCTCTTTTGGGACCTATTTTCCATTACTTGATGGAAGAATCAAGTTTTTCCTTATTTTGTCATGTTGTAACTCTACTGAGTGTAAAGTTCTAATTAGAAATATTTTGCTATTTCCCTCTGGTAATTTAAATTCATCATTTCAAGTTATTTTTTCTTTTATCATATTCTCTGATTTAGTATTTTCCCTCCTTTTGGAAAGTCAAATCTCAATTTATTACTTTCTGATTTGGATATAAAGGCGTGTTGTTGCACTTTTCATTCCTTAATTCAAAAATTATAATTGTGCAAATTTTATTTTCATATCAAACTTTATTTACTTTTGCATATTTTCCAATTTGTTGTGCTTTTGACATTTTTCCTGACTTATACTAATTAATGTTCCATTCCTCTGACAATACATGTTGTTCGCTCTTACATTTTTATTCACAATTTCAATTTGCCATTAATTTATATATTCTAAAATGGTCGTTAAATAATCCATCTTATCTTTATCTTCTTTGAAAAATGTATTATAACTATTTTAAAAAGCTGATTTATACTAAAATATAGTTTTAAATCACTGATTTTATTTTATTCTCACATTTTTTCCCTAATTTTCATCAGGTTTAACTTTTCTTATTGCTTTCAATATGAAATATTTTAATAGTTACAGGTTTTCCTGTAAGTCTATATACACTTATCTTTCCTCCAAATTGTAGCTAACTTTCAGAAATACAGATCAATTTAATGTAATAATTTGTTGAAGAAATTCAAAACCAAACTTCAATGATATAATCTCATCTTGACACAGACACCTCTGGTTTTCAAGAGAATTCTGCAGTTGTGATCCAAGTGTTTTTTGCTTTTTGTTTTTTTCCCCGTGTGCCCTGAAATAATTCAGGTTGTGCTCCCCAAATCAACAATTGTGTCAGAGTCACTTCTTAGTGTCTTAACTGCTTAGAAGAGAAGGGCAAGTAGACTAAAATGCTCAATGCTAATAATTTCTATCTCCAATTAGTTATTCTCCTTTAACGCTTGAAAAATATTCCAAAAGGCTAATTTGTGTAATTTTTTCACATTCATTAAATTATTCTCAGCAAATTGTCTGAAATCAACTAATTATTAGTTCAAAGAGACATAATGAATTCTGATGGCATATGCTTGAAATATTGCTCAGTGCCTTTTTTTTTTTACTTTACAGTATTTATTATGCTATTTAATATATTCAACCATGAATTTCTCCTTATATAATATAAACAAGCTGCACATCTGGGATTTCAGTTATCCCTTTGTTGGCACTTTTGTTATTCATTTAAATATCATTTTTTGTTTGAGATATGATTCTTATATGAAGAACATAGTTTCACTATAGAATGTGAATTTTTAACATTGTTATTCATTGAACTGATCCAGCTATATTTATCTGTAGGATAAACTAATGTTTTTATGAATTATTACCAGCTTTGTCATATGACCTTGATGTCTTGATATTATTTCTGTGTGTCTATTTCTGCTAATGTTTTGAATATCTGTTAATTGTCTTACTTTGAACCTCAATTTGTCACATCCTATATCTGTTATCTCAGTAAAGTTATCTAAGTCTTCCTTAGATGATTAGAACAGCTATTCATATTCACTGTAAAGTTGTAAATTGTAGAATATACAAAATTTCAGCAAAATTATTGCAATGTTCCTCATTTAGTTGAGAATATTTTTCCAAAAACTGTGCATTATGTTCTCATAGATAAATTTGAAGTTTTAAAATTTTTCTTATAAAATCTTCATAGGTTGTTATATTACAATTTAAAAAGTGTTGTTACCTTCAAAAAAGTCAGTTAGTCTAGTTTAGCCTTTGTTGCCATATGTCTTGCTTGGTCCTTATTTTAAAATGTTACTATTTTTTAAAATGTCTCTCACATTTGTAAATTTTTTTATTTCTAAATCTTGACTGATTATCTTTATTATCTTTCACCTATAATACTGTAGTTTTCTTCACATTTATCTAATAAAGCCACTAGTTCTGTGACGTTTTTAAATTTTTTGATTTTATCTGTGTGATGTTTTAATCATAATCATATATTACTTTATGATTCCTTTTCCTGTTTTTTTTTCCATTTCTGTGTTGAATATTAAATGTAGAGAATCTGTGTGGGTTTCTTGTGCATAAAATTTGTCTTTCATTTATGCATCTATGAATATTCTTTTGTAAAGAGGTTAGGGGGATATGCAACAGCAAATTTTCTCACTGACTCAAAGATAATTTTCATATGGATTAGCTGTTGCTGGTTGTGGGATACATGCATATGCATGTGTGTGTATGAATGCATGGGTGTGCACATCTCTGTGTGTGTATGTGTGCGTGAGTGTGTATGTACTTTCTTGTGGTGTCCAGTCTTCCTGGTACACAGTGTTGAGCTACTGAAGCCAAATACATTTGACCTTCCAATTAGCACACTGATATGCTACATCACATTAAACAAAAGTGCCGGCGTCTTCCCAGCCACTCCTTAGAGCAGTGTTCTGAAAATGCTCTAGTTACAAACTGAGTCTGGAGAATTTCCTGCAGATAACACATTGTATTTTCAACAGTTACACAGGAAAGACGCTTTGTCCTGGGGCTTTGTCTGATTTTGAACTCCCCTGAAAAGAGAACATCCACTTATATCCTAGCCATACTCCATAGCATCTGCCAGCTAATTTGTTTTATCTGCAGATACCAATGAGTTAGAATTTCAAGAATATTTAATTGTACATAGCAATTCTAAGATTGACAAAGAAATTAAAATTAAATTGTCTATATAAATAAAGTGTATTGTGAAATACATTTAAGATACAGCATGTAAAATTGTATTTTTCAAAATGATGCTTATATTGGAAAAAATAATTTTGTGTTTTTAAATTTATTTCAATGTGATGTCTTGACATCACACTGTAAGTATATAAGGTTTTCAGGTTAATTATTTTCTAATATTATTAGCTGCTCCTTATTATAGAATGAGAAAGAAATGAAAGTTCTGAAAAAGTTCTTAAAAGACCAAGATTCAGAAGACTATCCAGTGAGAAAGCTACTGTGATGGTAATAAACTAGAATATTTTTAAGATCAGTTGTGCTATTTACCTTTATTATTGGTGGTTAATTGTACAATGCTATTTACTCACAAAATTTTAATAAAAATTTGCACCACCTATAAACATTATATCAGTGATATCTTCAGAAACTTTCGAAGAGCCATATATGTATGTGATGAATGCATTGACTTATTTGAGTAAATTACACTGGAAATGGGGGAAAAAAGACTAGAATCAGGCAGCAATAAAAGCATACTCTGGCAATACATCAACTGAAAAGTAAGATAAATATATTTGCTTTAGGAAAGTCTGCATGGACCGGCACAGTTGAATGGAAATTTGAGACACTTATTTACATATAAGAATGAATAAATCTTTCCTCATGAAGCTCGACAATTTGAAAACCTGTACCTCATATGCATCAATATTACACTTGAGCTTACATTAGGCAAGTTTTGTCAAACAGATTAATCAGTTTCACTTTGGGGTAGGATAAATTTTGTAACAAGAAGTGAAACCAATGTATGATGAATAAAACTCTGTTGAGCTGAATATCATCAGATAGATGAAAAACACTAAGTTCCCCCAAACAGTCATTATACAGGGAACTGAACAAGTAAAATTGTGAGCTGGCTTGAAAAAAAGTATAAATTTAGTCATATAAGAAAATATAATTTCATCCAATACAGCAAATCTAAAGATTGCTGGGAGACTGGTGCAACAGTCTGTCATGAAATAATGCAATAAACAAGTGCATTATTCTTTTTAAGTCAAGGTATTGAAAGTAATATAAGTATCAGTGACATTTTCCCAATAGTGACAGACTTGGCAGGGTTTTTTCTTCAAATAAAATCAGTCATGTTTTGTATCCAACTTATTAATGCAATGTCTACCTATGCATCTACTGTAAAGAAATAATGTGTGAAAGTTAGAAAATATTATTTACCAATACAAGTAGAATTTTTTTAAAACAAAGAAGTGAATAATTTAAGATATAGAAGAATATGTAATCTATGTAAAATACAGAATTTAAGAGTTTAGCCTAGTAAATTAATTATTGATGCAAAACTACATCATGATATATAACAAGGATTACAAAATAATCCAGTGAGTAACAGGATGAATTTTTATCTGGTAGTTTGAGAATCATTCTTCTGCTATTCTTTATTTATATTTTTAAACAAACGTGGGCAAACCTACTAGTGGGACTCTTGATTTTGGAGGCATATTAATGCATGAATTATCAACCACTTTTTATTACAATATCCTTTTAATGTAAATGAGAATCTAAATATATAACACTTATTAGAAATATTCATATTTTAGACAAATTCATAAAGATTAGAAATGACCAGCTTTCAGATCTGTCAATCAATATTGACCTGATCAAGATACTTTAGAAAAGTCAATGTTTCCTAGTTCATATTTTCTAATTTAAGTGATCTGTAATTTTTTGTATATAAACATTACATTTATTTTGAAATATTTAATTCATAATTATGTCTGCATTGACATTTTTATAAAATTAAAAGTGCTAATTATCACATTTTTATTAATACATATCTAGAATCCATGATGTTTACATTCATCTTGGGGAGTGGGTATATGTACTGAACATATTTTCATTCTTTTATTCCCCTTCTCCTCACCATCCACCTCCCCTTCTCCATCTCTGGATCCCCTTTTTAAATTATTATTATTTTCATTACTACTATTATTAACAAGTTTTAAATTTACACATGTCAAATGGAAAATTACCTTCCTTGTGGGAAGTTGGTACATGTGCATGATGTATCTTCAATCTTTTTACATTCTCTTCCCTTCCTCCTTTTCTCTGTGAGTCTTGTTTCTTTTCCCCTGGCAAGATGTATCTCCATATTTTCTTTTATTTATTTTTTCTTTTATTGCTAATTTAGATTGCTTAAATGAGAGAAGCTACAAGGTACTTAAATTCTGTATCTGATATATTTTACCTAGTATTTTTTTCAAGGTGTATCCATTTTCCTGCAAAAGTTTCAAATGCATCCTTCATTATAGCCAGGTAGTATTACATTATGTATAGGTACTAAATTTTCTTCATTTACTTATCGGTTGATAGACATACATGCTGATGCCAAGATTTAGAAATTATAAGTTCTGCTACTATAAACCTTAGTACACATGTACCTCTGTAATACAATGTCTTTAGCTTTTTTAGGATGGTACATAGAAGGAGAAGAACTGGGTCAAATTTCTCTGATGATCAGAGATAAAGAACATTTTAAATTCTTTCTTGGTTATTGATACTTTCTCTAAGAAGTGTCTATTGCTTCCATTTGCTAATTTATTTTTATTTGGGGATTTTATTTTTTGAGTTCTTTGTATATTCTAGATATTAGTCCTCTGTCTGAATAATACTGCAAAATTTTTTCCCATCTTGTAAATTGTCTCTGCACTCTGATGATTGACTTATTTTCTATACAGATTTTTTTTCATCTGACATAATCATGTTTGTTAATTTTTGCTGTGATTTCTTGTGTAATATTTGTTCTACTCAGAAAAGTTCTGACTGCACAAAAGATTTGAAAAGTTTCACTTACTTTTTTGCTTTCAGTAGCATGAGTGTGTCTGTTGTGATATTTAGATATTTGATCCATTTTGATTTAGTTTAGCACCGCGTGAGACAGGTGAGTCCAGTTTCACTCTTCTGGAGAGGGATGGCCAGGTTTCCTCACACCATTTCTTAAAGAGTTTCTTCTAGTGTGTCTGTTTGGCCTCGTTAGCTAAGATCAAATCCTTGATTGTGTCTTGAGTTGTTTTTGCATCATCTATTCTATTCCACTTATTCAAATCTCTGTCCCGATAGTGTGTCACCAATTGTTCATTATTTATGAAACATTTTAATATTTAGACTGAGTTTAGATTTTCTTTTAAAATTAATGCAAGCATTTTATAAAGAGTAGCCTGTGAGATTGTTTTTTTTTAGTTGCTTAGTAACATTTTTGCATGAAAAACAGTGTTTCTAACTTACTTTGTGATACATAGTATTTTGAGGATTTTAATAATCCAGTTAAAAACCTATGGCTTCTCTATTAAGTACATCATGCCATTGCCCATGTGACTTCTGAGCAGCAAATTTTTTTGTATTTTCTTTAACTATGTCTATGATATTTATCATTAATGACACATATCTTTTCATAAATTTTACTGATTTTTACTGGAGCTAAAGTATTTCAAAATACTTCTTTATATAAAAATAATAAACAAAAGCAAATGCATATTACTTTCTTACTATTAAGTGTTTATATTTATTGTCAATCCTTAAAAATTAGAGATTTTATAAAAAGTAAAACTTCACAAAGTTAAAATGCAAAATTCAATTATATATTTATGTGTTTGCCTCAATATATGTATTGGTGTTAGTATATTAAACATGTATAATCTTGTAACATATTTATGCAATACAATTAAAAGTAATGCCTTTTCATTAATGTAGTAAAAAATAGCTGGGGATTTAGCTCAGTGGCATAAGTGCCTGCCTGGGAAGTGCAAGGTGCTGAGTATGATCCCCCGGTACAGCAAAAAAAAAAAAAAAGTAGTAAAAAA
>PVLA01019952.1:0-11194 GCA_004027455.1 Hydrochoerus hydrochaeris
TCCACTCCCTCCCCCACCCAAACCTTTATTTCCCGCTGTGCACAGCTCAGGTCCCAGCTGAGAGGCTGAGGCAGGAGTGTCTCAAATCCCTGCGCAGCCAGGAGAAGTGAACCATTTAGGGAGCCCCTGCCTGAAAGTTAAAATTGTGTGGCAGGGTCTCAGCACAGGGAAGCCGCGCTCCGTCCCTGGAGCGAGTGAGCTGGCGCCAGCAGGAGGGCACACCAGCATGAGTGCCTCAGGCCGGGGTGGGTGTTAACAGGAACCTTACTGAACAGATACGTGAGTGACTGACTGACTGAATTCCTGAATCAACTAGCACAGGCATGAACAAACGAATGAATGAACGAATGAATGAATGAACGAATGAATGGCTACCACGGGAGAGCCCAGGACTGAATAATGAATGGCCGCAGGATGGGAGACCGAATGAAGCAAGGAGGAATAGATGCATGGATGGACGGACAGACGGACGGATGCTGGAACTCTGCCACGCTGTGCAGCCTCTGGAACCGCCCCGTGGCCCTGACCCCGCATGCGTGGCCTCCCCTGCCCTGTCGGGGACCCTAAGGCCCCGTCCCTCTTCAGGACACCCCGAGTCCCCGGGTCCCTCACCAGCCTGGGCTGCAGCAGCTGCATCCGCGGCCGGCAGGTGGCGGCCTGGGATCAGACGAGCCGGCTCCCTCCACAGTCAGGGGCGGCTCCTGGCCTGGGCTGAGGCGGGACTGGCTGGGCTCCGTCCAGCTGATGCCCAGAGGGGACAAACCTGACTCCCAGGGTCACCGGCTGGACGCTGCAGCACCAGGGCTGGATTCAGACTCCGCAGCATGCGGGAGGCTGAGGCAGGAGGAAGCGGGAGGCCTTGCGCACGGCAGGAGAAGGACGCGGGATCTCAGGAGGGGAAGGTGGGGTTCCCAGAGGGAGCCCCGGAAGCCGAGGGTGCAGCATCTGTGTCCATCAAGGGCTGCTCTGTCCCTCCAGCTCACTACAGAAGCGACAGCCTAAGCCGGGTGTGGGACGAACATCCGCTACCCCAGCCCTGTGGGAGGCTGAGGCGGGAGGGTGCTGCCAGCCCCGGTCCAGCTGTGCCCACTCAGCGTCAGATCAAGGTTAGGGAAACATCTGTCAGTCATGCCAGGGTTGCTGACTTTCTTCTTCTGTTCACAATTTTATCTTACCTTATTTAAAAAAAATTTTTTTATTAAAAAATTGTTTTATTTTAAAAGCAAAATACAAGAATATTGTACTTTATTTTATTTTACTTTACCTACTGCAGTTTGAGAGACTGAAGCCTGGGCCTGCACACTGAGACACGGACTCTCCGGGTCACCAAGTTGCCCGGGCTGGGCTCTCTAATTGAGATCCTCCTGCCTCAGCCTCCAAGAATGTGGGGATCAAAGTCACCACGTCAGGACACCTGGGTTGATTTCTGTGAGTTCGTTTTGCATCTCAAGATGCTCCTTACACAAATGCCCTCCATGCTGCCGGGTTCCCCGCAGAACCCCCAGGACCGGTGCTCAGACATGGATCCGTCCTGCACAGCTCGACCAGGGTGACTCCTGGCTACCTGCGGCAGGGTCACCAGGTGACAGGGCAGCAGCTGCTCAATTGCCAAATTGTCAAAATCTGTGCTAGGATAACAGCCGGACGTGGTGGCACATGCCTGTCATCCCAGCACTCTGGAGCCCGAGGCAGGAGGATCCTTGAGAGTTCAAGACCAGCCTGGGCTACAAAGTGAGCTCAAGGCCAGGCTGAACTGCATAGCGAGACCTGTCTCAAAAAGACACACACACAAAGATCTGTGCTAGGAGTCTGGTGCGGTGGCTCAAGCCTGTCATCCCAGCACTCGGAAGGCTGAGGCAGGAGGGTCTCTGAGTGCGAGGCCCGCTGGAACTACACAGCAAGACCCCGTCGCATAAAGCAGACAAAATATCTTGTGTTGGGAAGCGTCCCTGAATTTATGCTCCCCCACTTTGTTGGTTTCCACACCCCCATCCGCCAAATAAAAACAGAAGCTCAGATTGGCAGGGGAGACGTTGAAACGCGGCTGACGGGAATGAGACGGGTCTTTCTCACCTGTGGGCGGTTTTCAGAGCTCCCAGCGCTGACCAACTTCTGGCTTTCGGCGTCCAGTCAGACACATGAGAAATGAAGGGTTGATGAATGACTTTCCAGTGCACCTGTTTGGGGGGACACAGGTACCCCGGGAACGTGAGCTGTGCTTCCTCTCCCTGGGGCTGGAACTGTGACCCGCCCAAAATGTCAGTTTCTGTGCATCCGCCTGAAATGCAGCCTGAGTCCACCTGAAACACAGCCCTTTCGCAGCACAAGGCACGGGTCAGCGTTTGAAATAAGCTGCACAAATAATAATAATGCTAATAATAATAATAAATATAGCCACACTGCCCAACTTCACAAAATCCAGAACCAGGAAGGCACCAGTCAGAACGGTATCTGTCGCAGTCTCTGTGGACCGCCTGCTGCTAGGGAAATGCAAACATTTGTTTGTTTGTTTTGCTTTCTGTTCTTGAGCCAGGCTCTCGCTCTGCAGTCCAGGCTGGCCTTGAGCTCACAGAGATCCTCCCGCCTCAGCCTCCCAAGGGCGGGATGATGGCCCTGTGCCATCACTCCTGGTTCTAAACGCAGACTCTGATTTTACTGGCTTTCAGCAGCAGTGGCGCCATTGGTGTAATTTAGCAAATGTACAGAAAATCGCGCTTTCCAGGTGAGCTGCTCTGGGTACGGAACCCAGAACCGTAACCATAAATCAGCAAAACCTGGGAGGTGACCGCAGATTCCAGCTGGCGCCCTCTCGCCCCGCCCAGCTCCCGAGGGCCCCTGGACACACTGGCCGCCAGCAGCAGCGTCCCCGGGCTGGTTTCACAGTCCAGTTTCATTCCTGAAGCGCTGGCTTGGACGGCTTTGCAGCTGGGCGAACCCAGCGCTCGGTTCCAAGAGGCCCGGAGAGCTGTGTCCTTCCAGGAACCGGCGCTGCCCAGCACTTGGCCAGGATCCCTGCAGCAGGACCCGCAGGGCACGGGGAGGCAGGCCGTGCGGGGTGCCTGGAGCCAGGGGGAAAGCTGGCCCAAGAATCGGCCAAAGGCCCGCTGCCCCGAGCCCGCTGGGCCACCCCCGGGCCTCCAGGCAGAGAAGGCGGGTGTCTTTGCAGGAGGCCAGCCCGGAACTGGCCCCGCCGGGGTCCACGGCCAGCTCTGGGTTCAGATGCTGCTGCCGAGCTGGATGCTGCGAAGAGAGGGACTTTCCCACAGGCCCACTCGGGGCCACTGAAGACTCCATGCACCATACTCATCCGCCTCGCCCAGCACCCAGCACCCAGAGCCTAGTGCCCAGAGCCCAGCGCCCAGCGCCCAGCGAGCCACTTTATCTGTGCTTCAATGCCAGGGAAAAAAGCTACCGGGAGATAAAGAATGATAATGATAATACGCCATTGGGGGCTCAGCAAGCTGTTTGTTTTACTGGCCTAGACCATGAGTTAACCCTCCTGCCTCAGCCTCCCGGCGACACACACACATGCACACACACCTGCTCACACACATGCACACACACACCTGCACACACACACCTGCACACACGCATGCACACGTGCAAACAAGGCAGAAAGCTCCCTGAAGCACCCTAGACCCATCGCAGGCGAAGCCTCCTGCTGTTTTGAAACCCCGTGTTTAACAATCGAGAGATGTGGAGTCCTCAGTCCCCTCCCTGGATGTGACCTCGGGGAGGCAGACAGAGCCCCTGGCGGGCGGCCACTGACTTCTGGGGTCTCACTGCCCCACCGCAGGCCCAGCCCGGTCCCGGGGTCGCCGTGCTCACTCAGGAGGATCAGAGGCTCCACTGTCGTCCGTGCCTTCTGCCCTGCCTGCCGGGTCCCCCTGGGGACCCACGATTTCCGGATGTGCAGAGAGGAGCTGGGGTTCGCTTTATGAACCTCGTTATTCATGTCGCTGTGCAGCTGGGGCTCATGTGAGGGTGACAGGGAAAGAGGGCCCCCTGGCAGCAAAAATAAAGCAACTTGGATGGACTCACTGGAGGCAAAGCTGGGCCTGGCCCAGGAGAGCCGGCTCTCCTCGGACCAAGTTATTATTATTATTATTATTATTATTATTGCAGTGCTGGAGATTAAACCCAAGGCTTTTGCACTGAGCTCCATTTTATTTTATTTTGTTTTATTAAGACAGTGTCTTGCTAAGTCGCTAAGGGGCCCGGGCTCGGCTGGAACTTGAGAGTCTCCTGCCTCAGCCTCCCAGAGTTCCCACATGATGCATTTCTTCGGGACAATGTGTCGACCTGCCCACTCGCACTGGGGAGCCGGGAAGGATGCGGACTGCTCCCCCACACCGGGGCATCTGCCCACCCGGCCCTTCCCAGTTGCACGATGGACCACAGTTGTCCTGGATGCCTGATGACATTCAGAGTCATGAAAAAGGTCACCGAAGCTTGGGCTCCTCCCTGTGTGCTCAGGGGGCCCGGGAAACCGCAGTCTTTCTGCTTCAGCCTAGAGCTGCAAAGGGGGAGCTCTTTGGGGACGTAGAGGAACAGAGACCCCGAGGGAGCGCTGGGCACTGTCCCCCAGCAGCCGCTCCTGTCCCCCGCATGTCACCAGCAGCTCCCCTGCTCCACACCTGCCCTCCCTGGGTCCCGAGCTGCCGGCCAGCCGGGTAGACGGTGCACTCGAAGCACCCGGCCGGCCCCGGCTGGTTTCGGGTCCCTGGGATGCCAGGGCGGCCCTGCTGGTCCCCAGCACGAGGGGGTCCCAGCTGCCGGCGTCCCAGTGGGTCAGGAGGGACCCATGGAGAAGGTGTCAGGATCTTTTCCACCCCGTCCCTGGCTCCGAAGGTCAGGACAGGCCGGTGCCTCGGGCTGTGGTCACCTTAGACCCAGTGTCCCCTGGCCTGGCCCTCCCAGAGCCCCAGGGCAGCAGGGCCCTGACTTGGTGGGACGTGGGGTGCGGGGGGACCTACAAAGTCAAAGACCTCGGGCACATGGGGCTCAGGCCGCCTGCTGGCCAGGCCGGGCATCTCCTAACCTCCAAGACCAGCAGCCCGCACCGCCCAGCTCCAGCATGGCGCCGACGTCCCTCAGCGGGAGGGTGCGGCTCCCCTCAGGGCTCAGGGGTGCCCGGGCCTCTGGTCTGGCTCGGGGCTCTGCCCCCTGAGGGTGAGGGCGCGCTGGGCCAGCGGGGTGCCGTGTGGACACGCATGTGTGGGGACAGGTGTGCGGTGCTGTGAGTGCCTGAGGGTGGGGGCCAGCCGCCCCTGGCCCCGTTCCAGCGTGGCAATCCCATCCAGCAGAGCTGGAACCTGCCCGCTTCCCCCACGTGGGTCTGCGCCCCTCTATGGCCCTCCCTAGGGCCCCTCCGCATTATGTAACCCCGACTCTGGGCTCGGGCTGCGATTCCAGCGCCCCTTTCCTGCCCAGGTCAGAGCCCACCCGCATTTCCCTCCCCTCAGCAGAGACCAAGTTGGACCCGGACCCCAGCCCCTTCCCCCCTAGTAACGTCGGGGTGGGGGGTCCCCGGGTCCCCAGGAAGAGGCCTCAGAAGACAGGGGTCAGCAGGCGGAGGCTGGCAGGGCACTGCCCGGGCACGAGGGTGACATTGACTCTGCCTTGGACAGGAGGGGCCGGGGAGGACGCAGAGGCAGGGGAGCCCACAGTCCAGCGGCCTACACGGGGAGCAGCCTCTGGGCCCGGCCCCCCTCCCTGCCAGCTCGCCTTCCTCCTCCTCCTCCTCCTCCTCCAGCTGGGCCGGAGCCAGGGTTCCACCTGCTCCTGCGCGGACCGGCCGCCTCACCACCGCCCAAGTTTTGGGGGACTTGCGAACCTGCGCGCCTTCTCTCCTTCTCTCCTTCTCTCCTTCTCTCCTTCCTCCTCCTCCTCCTCCTCCTCCTCCTGCTGCCGCTGCTGCTGCTGCCGCTCCCGCAGCTAGGCGTCCCCGCCCACGGCTGCATCTCCAGCCCGCCCGCCTCCCGTGCCCCGGGTCCCCCCAGCGCAGCCCCGAGGCCGCCGGGCCCGGTGAGGCCGCCCGAGGCGCACGCAGCTTGGGGGGACCCCGGGGTCCCCTCGGATCCGACCCCACCCCCCGCACCGGCGAACGAGCCCAGCATCGTCCACTGGAGACGCTGAAGCCCTGAGCTCCCCGTGCGGGTCCCGAAGAACCGCCGAGCTCCGCCTGGGGGACCTGCGGTGGCCTTCGAGCCGCGCGCGCCCCGACTGCGCCCCGCGTCCGGATCGCGCCCCCGGCCCGCGGGGCAGATGAGGCGGTGGCGGCCGGAGCCCTGAGCACCCGGCTCCGAGGCTGCTGCTGCTGCTGCTGCCGCCCGCGCCGGGAACCCGAGGCCCCCGCAGCCGCCCGGCCGGGGCGCCCCGGGGCGCAAGGAGCTTGGAGACCCCGGGTGTCTGCGGACCCCGCGCGCGCGCCGGGCCGGTGCAGCCGCAGCGGCGCGGAGCCGCCCCGCGTCCTCGGCCGGGCAGCAGCCGCCGCAGCGCAGCGCGGAGCAGGAGGAGCGAGCGCGGGGCGGCTCCGCTGCGGATGCGGCGCGGGGTCCGGGGCGCGCGCGGGGTCCCGAGCGCTCTGCGCCCCCCGCCGCCGCCGCCGCCCGCGGGGCCATGCAGTCCCTCATCTCCCCGGTGACCAAAGCCATCCTGGTGGCCCTGTTCATCTTCGCCATCCTGCTGATCCTCTACGTGATCCTCTGGTACATCTGCCGCGATGTGGACTGTGACCACGGGCTCTGAGCGCGCGCGACCCCCGCTCCCGGGCGCCCATGGGGACTGAAGCCGGGCGCCGGCGGCGACGGCGGCCTCGGGGTCCCCCCCTCGTCCTCCTCCTGCAGCCCGGGACCCCCCGGCTGGGGACCCCCGGGCTGGGGACCCCCCGCCGGCCCTCGCCGCGCGCCCTTCTCCACCCGCACCTGGCTTCGACCTTCAGGGCTGCGCCGGGGACGCCGAGGCGGTGAGTGCGCGCCCTGCCCGAGCCGGGCCGGCGGCCGGTCGGGGCTGTAGGGCCCGGGGGGAGCCGCAACTTCTTCGGGAACCACGCGGGATCCCCAGGGTGGGGGTGGGTGGGGGAGCCGGGCTGTCCCCAGGGGCGCCGGTGCCCCCAGGTCCCCTCGCCACAGGCGGGGAAGGAAGGAGACGCGCCGGCGGCGGCGGCGGCGGCGGCGCGGAGCTGCAGGTGGGCGAAGGGCCTGGGCGCGCCTGGGGTCGGGACGGGGACCCGACTGGAGCAGGAGGAGGAGGATGCGCTGTGCGCCCCGCTGGGGACCCCGGGACTCAGCACCCAGGGGCGCAGGGCATCGCGTCCCCCGTGCCACGCAGCCTCGGTCCCCAGCGCCCCGGGTCCCGCGTCTCAGCCTCCGGGCTCCGCACCGGACCCCGCGCGCGCCCCAGGCCTCGGGGACAGCGCTAGCGCCAGCGGGTGGGTGGGAAGGTGCTGGACCCCCTTGGCCTGCGCCGGTACCGCCCACCCGGAGCAAAATCTGGGGACCCGAGGGCGCTCTGGTGGCTTTTCCCTCCTCCGAGGTCCCCTCCGCCCTCCCTGCCAGCATGGAGACGGAGGTGGACGTGACCGGAATGGAGCGCGGCCCACCGCGCCACCGCCACCGCCACCGCCAAAGGTGCAGAGCGCGCGGCAAGTTCAGAGGTGACGGAGGTGCCAGCCTCGCGGGGCTGGCGGGGAGCGGGGGGAGACAAGGCCACCCTGGAAACAGACCTGGGGTGACCACGGGGATGGGGACCTGGGGGGGCAGGGGGAACAACCTGTGACACAGAGCGGACAGAGAGGAGAAAGAGGGAGAGAGACAGGAAAACCCTCCAGCCAGCTGAGCAGCTGGCGCGTCCATGCATCAGCAGGTTGCAGGGTAATTAGGACAGACAGACGCACAGACAGACAAACAGGCAGGCGGACAGGCCGGGCCATGTGGGGCTGGACAGGGCCAGGGCTCCCCGGGACTTTGCACTGGACACCAGGCCTGACCCTCTGCGGGAGCCTCTTTGCACCCATTTGAGGGTTAGAGGGAAGAAACCGGCAGAGCCCAAGGGGCATCTGCGGGCTGAGTTCCCGGCCTCGGCCGCCCAGAGCCCTCGGAGACGGCAGGGCAGGGTGGGGGCTCAGGTTTGGGGGGGCCATGAGCGAGGAAGCCAGGGGTCGCGTGCCGGGGTGAGGGTGGGAGAGACGGTCATGCCGGGGGTGCCGGTCACAGGGTGGGAAATCGGGCGCCATGTGCATGGCTCACGTCACCTCCATGCAGACAGCATTTGGGGGGCGGGTGACTGGGGTTCTTGCAGGCCGTGGCACGCGTCCGTTTCCTGAGAGTCCCAGTGTCCCCCTAAAGAAGCCTAATCCCCACCCACGTGCCACAAGACCCAGCAGCAAAGCCCACAAGCCGCACGACCAAGGCCACGGGAGAAGCCGCTCCGCCCCGGGCGCTCAGACGGCCGTGCTTGGTGCTGGGTCGGTCGGTCGGTCGGTCGGTTGCTGATCTGTCCGTTTCGTGACTCAGGGTCTCACTGTGGAGCCCAGGCTGGCCTCCGACTGCTGGTGATCCTCCTGCCCCAGCCTCCCCAGAGCTGGGGTGACAGGGGTGCACTGCCACCACCACACCCGGCTTTGCACTGCGTCTGGAGGAGTAGCGAGGGGTCCTCAGAGCCCGGAGGGAAGGTCACACCCTGCTCTCAGCACGGCCTCACGCGCCATCACGGCTTTGGAGGACACGAGGGCTCAGGGGGCACCGTGGTCACCTCCTCCGCCAGGGCCACCAGGAGGACCAGGAGGGTGCGCATGGCCAGGGCGCTCGCTTCCCCGGGCAGCAGGGAGGACTAGGGGTTCGGTCACGGGTGGGGACACCCGGGATGGAGACAGACACGTGGCCTCGGTGACAGCGCCCGAGAGCCCTTCCCAGGGCCATGTCCTCTCACGGCCGGGGCCCTGCGTGTGTGGGGCCTCGGAGGGGGGGGTCCGCGTCCGCTGTGCAGGGCTACCAGAAAGGGACGGGGTCACCCTGGGGGACACGGGTGGGTACGGGGTGCGGGGAGCTCCAGGGGTGCACGGCCTGCTTGCTGGCCAGTGACCCCAAGGTGGGGAGCCGGGGAGAGAGGCAGAGACAGAGGGGACCGGAAAAGACAGGGGCAGATGGTGATGGTCAGAGGCAAACGGCGAGGGAGACAGACAGACAGACAGACAGGCAGGCAGGAGGTAGAGAGATACACAGACAGACAGACAGAGGGAGATGCAGAGCTAAAGAGACGATGCTATGGATGGGAAGGCATTGGACGGAAAGATAAATGGGACAGACAGACAGAACAGACAGATGAACAGGCAGCATGGCTAGACACAAAGGACGGACAGACGGATAGATAGATAGATAGATAGATAGATAGATAGATAGATAGATAGATGACAGATGCACGGACAGAATACAGAGGTGACATGTGACTGAGAGATTAACAGATAGGTAGACAGAACGGCTAAATGCGACAGGTAAGGGAGACGGATGGATGGACAGACAGACAGATAGATAAGATGGATGGATAGATAGACAGATAAGATGGACACATAGACAGATACTTACATAGAGATGGATGGATGGATGGATGGATGGATGGGTGGATGGATGGATGGATAGTTAGACAGACGGGCAGGTGGGTGGGTGGACAGTGACCAGCTAAGCAGACAGACCTGGACTGGTGCAGGATGGGTGGACGGGAGCAGACGGACCCGCTGGCCTGTGGGGACACAGCCGGGTAAGCCAGGCTGCTGCCCCCAAAGCTGGACAGCGTCGCCCCTGGGCACAGACGCAGGGCGCTGCCTCCCCTCCCCATGGCTCCACCTGCTCCCCGCGGCCCCAGAGCGGCCGGGCCAGGGTTCGGGTCCCCTCCGGGTCGGGACCTCAGGTGGGTCACGCAGCCGGTCAGCGCGGAGCCAGGGGCAGGGGACTCTCCCACCCGGGGTGCGGAAGGGCCGAGCTCGGCTCCCTGCCCAGCCCCCCTCGGTCTCTGGGGCCCTGGGAGGCTTCACCTCAGCGGGCTGCAAGACCACGGGTGTTTCTCACCCAGAGAAAACAGAAAACTGTCCGGGAGTGGGGGGCCCGGGCCTGTCATTCTAGTACTGTGAGGGGCTGAGGCAGGACGATCTCCCCTGCAAGCTCAGCTTGGGAAACTTGGCAAGACCCGATCTTCAGATTGAAAGCAGAGGGCATTGTGCCCAAGCGTTAAAGCAGGAGTTCACCCTGCGCTGAGAGACACTGGGGCGTCTCCAAGGTGAACCCCGAGTCGGCGTGGGGGTCATCTCACGGTGTCCGGGAGGAGCAGAGAGAACGATTCCCCCAAGCTCTGACCAATACCTTTCCCTTATACCCTGGACCAAACCCCAGGCCTTGGCTCTGACCCGCCCGCCCAGTGCTTTCTTTCTTCCTTGTGTAAACCGTGACACGGGCTCTGGCTACATTGCTAAGTGGCCCAGGCTGGTTGGAACTTGGGACCCTCCTGCCTCAGCCTCCCCGAGTGCTGCGATGACGGGCGTGCACCACCCCACCCCCCACCCCGCCTCTGTTTTTCTTTTTGGACATTTGGCGAAGGGTCAAATGCTGCAGCCCAGGCTGGCCTTGAACCTGCCACCCTCCTGCCTCGGCCTCCCACACCTGAAATATTTCCTCAATCCAGAGGAAAACTGCATGCAGAGGAAACCCACTCGCGATGCTTTGCAATCTGGGGCCCGCATTCCGTGATGACCACCCTGGAATCCGCACTGTCCTCAGGCTAAACAGACGGGGTGTCCACTCTCAGGCTGTGCCGGGAAGAAGGGGTGAAGACTCCGGCAGCTTCAAACGCAGCCAGCGGGATTCGCTGACCAGCGGTTATGGCTGTGTGTTTTTTGTTGTCTTTTTGAGTTCAGGCTGGTCTTGAGCTCACTTTCGAAGCCCAGGACTTGAGGGATCCTCCTGCCTCAGCCTCCCCAGTGCTGGGGTGAGAAGCAGGCACGTCCATCGCCTATTTTGGGGTCTTTGGAATCCATTGAGGGTCACAGACAGCTTAATGTGGTCAGTGAGTCAGTCGGTGACCACACCTCACCTTCTTGGCTCCCTGAGTCAACTAATGTGTTTCACACCAAGGCCTTTGAAGCGGCCCAGAGGCTGGGGATGGGTTCCTGGCAACACACACACACACACACACACACACACAC
>PVLA01019953.1:0-11186 GCA_004027455.1 Hydrochoerus hydrochaeris
CTGTTTTCCATCCTTTAACTTTTAATCTATGAGTTTCCTTTGGGTCAGATGTGTTTCTTGTATACAGCATATTGTGGGATCATGTTTTTTGATCCATTCTGTCAGTCTATTTCTTTTTATAGGTGAATTGAGGCCATTTATATTTATGGATATCACTGATATGTACTGGCTTGACTTTGCCATGTTATGTTCCAGTTGTCTGCTTTCTGCTTTTCCCCTTATTTAATTGCTTATCCTACCTGGTGGTTTCTTTCTGTTGTTGTTTTAGGGATTGTGGTCATTTTTTTCTCTGTGTAGTATGTCTTTCAGTCCGCTTTCTAGGGTTGGTTTGGTGGATGTGAATTTCTTCAGTTGTTCTTTATCATGGAAGTATCTTGTTTCTCCATTAAATCTGAATGAAAGTTTTTCTGGGTAAAACAGTTTGGGTTGAAGGTTGTTTTCTTTCAGGGCTTGAACTACCTCACTCCAAGCTCTTCTTGACTTGAGGGTTTATGCTGAAAAGTCTGCTGTGATTCTAATGGGCTTTCCTTGGTAGGTGATTTGTGTCTTTTCTCTAACAGCTTTTAGTATTCTGTTTTTATGCTGTATGTCTGAGATCTTAATTATTATGTGTCTGGGTGTGGATTTATGTTGATTGTGACTGTTTGGCCTTCTATATGCCTCACTTATCTGTGTTTCAGATTCTTTCCCCATGTTTGGGAAATTTTCTTCTATTACTTCTGTGAATATTTTGGCTATGTCATTTGCCTTGACTCCTGCCTCTTCACCAATGCCTATTAATCTTATATTGTTGCTCTTGGCATCATCTTGAAGCTGTTGGATTGTCACTTTATGCTGTTTTGTTATTTTTAAAAGTTCTATCCTTTCATGACCACTAATTGCAATCCTGTCCCCAAGGTCTGAAATCCTATCCTCAGCTTCCTTTAAGTGGTTTTGCAAGCTTTGAATAGAATTTCTTGTTTCTTGGATGTCTCTTTCAGTTTGTTTCATGAATTCTACATGTTTTCTATATTGTTCATTCAAGCTTTCAATCAGTTTCCCATAAAGAGCTTGATTTTTTTGAGAGTTTAAACAAAATTGACAAACCCCCAGCCAACATTATCAAGAAAAAGAAAGAAAAAACTCAAATCCATACAATAAGGACTGAAAAGAATGATATTTCTACAGATCCAATGGAAATTCATAAGATCATGAACACCTACTTTGAAAATCTCTACTCACATAGGGTGGAAAACACAGAAGAAATGGACAGATTTCAAGAAACATATAAACTACCAAAGCTCAACCAAGAAGATATAACAATTTTGAATAAACCAATATCAGCTACTGATATTGAAAATGTGATTAAAAACTGAACAGCAAAGAAAAGCCTAGGTCCTGATGGATTCACAGCTGAATTGTATAAGAAATTTAGAGAAGATTTAACACCAATACTCCTTAAACTCATCAATGAAATTGAAATAAAAGCAGTCCTCCCTAACTTATTCTTGGAGGGAAGTATTATCCTGATACCAAAACTAGAGAAAGACCCAACCAAAGGGGAGAACTATAGACCAACCTCACTAATGAACATTGATGCAAAGATTCTCAATAAAATATTGGCAAATGGAATACAGCAAGTCATCAAGAAGATTATACACCATAACCAAGTGTGATTTATTCCAGTAATGCAGGGATAGTTCAACATATGCAATTAATAAATGTAATACACCACATCAACAGAGCCAAAAATAAAAACCACATGATCATCTCAGTAGATGCATGAAAAGCTTTAAATAAAGTCCAACACTCTTTCATGAAAAAAACCCTAAAGAAACTCAGAATAGACATTATGTACCTCAATCTAATAAAGGCCTTTATGACAAACCAATAGCCAACATTATACTAAATGGAAAAAACTGAAAGCCTTGACTCTAAAATCAGGAAAAAGACAAGGATGTCCACTATCACCACTCCTATTCAATATAGTTCTGGAAATACTAGCCAGAGCAATCAGACAACAGGGAAAAATAAAAGGAATAATAATAGGAAAAGTAGAAGTTAAATTATCGCTATTTGAAGATGACAGGATACTTTACATAGAAGGCCCCAAAAACTCCATTAAAAGACTACTAGGGGTAATAAATTCAGCAGTGTAGCTGGATACAAAGTCAACACTCAAAAATCAATAGCATTCCTGTACACAAACCAAAAACTCCATGAAAGAGAAATTATGGAAATATTGCCTTTCACAATAGCATCTAAAAAAATGAAATACCTAAGAATCAACCTAACCAATAATGTAAAAGACCTATATGCTGAAAATTATACTACTCTAAGAAAGGTGATTGAAGAGGATATTAGAAAATGGTTTGGTTTTGAAAAATTGCTTTTGGTTAGGAAGAACCAACATTGTGAAAATGGCCATACTCCCAAAACTGTTATACAGATTCTATTAAATCCCAATCAAAATGCCACTAACATACCTTACAGATCTAGAGAAAATATTCCTAAAATTCATCTTGAAGCAGAAGAAACCTAGAATAGCACAGGCAATTCTGGGCAACAAAGGCAAGACAGAAGGCATCTCAATTCCTGATGACACTATTCTACAAAGCCACAGTAATAAAATCAGCCTGGTACTGGCAAAGAAATAGACTTGAGGGTCAATGGAACAGGTTAGAAGGTGCAAACACTACTACAAAGACACTCAGCCACCTTATATTTGACAAAGGGGCTAAAAATGTTCACTGGAAAAAAAGCTTCTTTAATAAATGGTGTTGGAAAAATTGGCTTTCCACATGCTGAAGACTGAAAATAGATCCATGCCTATCACCATACACTAAACTAAAGTCAAAATGGATACAGGATCTAAATATTAAATCAGAAACATTAAATCTACTGGAATACAAGGTGGATAAAAATCTTGGATACATGGGTAGGGAGAGAATAAAATGCAAACTGCATGGGAACTACTTCAAAGAATCAACTACTGGGATCTCATTTTATTAAAAGTTTTTGCACTTCAAAAGAAATCACCAAAAAAGTGAAAAGAAAACCCACAGAATGGGAAAGAATTTTGATCAACCATCCATCAGGCAAAGGTATTATATCCGGAACATATGAAGAACTGAAACACATCAAGCTTCCCAAATTCAAAGATCTTCTCCAAAAATGGGCATTAGAGATGAACACACAGTTCTCAGATGAAGATATACAAAAGGCAAACAAATATATGAAGTAATGTTTACCATCACTGGTCATTCAAGAAATGCAAATTAAAACAGCATTGAGATTTCATTTCACCCCAGGAAAGAATGGCTGCCATCAAGAAAACATCTGATAACTAGTGTTGGCGAGGATGTGGATGAAAAAGGAACACTCCTCCACTGTTGGTGGGAGTGCAGACTGGTGCAGTCACTGTAGAAATCAGTATGGAGATTTCTCAAAAAACTAGGAATGGAAGTTCCATTCAATCCTCCTGGGTATTTTCCCAGAAACATTTAAAAGGTCATGTCAAAGTGATATATGTGTACCCATGTTCATAGCAGCACAATTGGTGATAGCTAAATCTTGGAAACAACCAAAAATTCACATCAACTGCAGAGTGGATAAAAAAATATGGTATTTTTATACAATGGAATACTATCAGCTATAAAAAAGGATGATCTTGAGGCCTTTATAAGTAAATGGAGGCAACTTGAGAATATCCTAATTACAGAAACAAACAAGACTCACCTTAGTAAATATCACATTGTCTCTCTAGTGTAAAAAATAATAACTGACAGAATAACGGGATCCAAAATGTATAACAGATACTATAAAATAAAAAGGAAGTAAAGTGCTCTAAAGGATATAATGGTATGTATTGTGTGTAAGATAGATGACCGTATTACTAAATTTCTGTTAGATCATTGCACAGAAGAGTTTGCACTGTCAATGTTTGAGTGTCTAGCCACTTTTTATGCTTTGATTTTGTAACTTTAACAACTGTTGTTAAGATGAAAATATGTAATTTGTCAACTAGTGATTTTATGATGTTAATTTTTTTTCAATTCTGTATTCTACTTTTATTCTCTTTTTAAAAATTTTTCTTTTCTTGCTTAAAAAAGAAAGAAAAATGTACATATAATTAGGATCCTATTCTTATTATATTTGGAAAACAGATGCAAGGATGCAGTAGCACTTTTGTTGTTTAGCTTTTGAAAATGCTTTCATGCCTAGATGTCTGAATAAAGTTTTGAATGGTTCTTTCATAAGAAAGTCACCTTGAATGGATATCTCACTGTTTCACTGACTCCCTTCAATTAGCTGCCTTAGAATCAACCAGATTTCCTTGTTCAGTGCAAAAAGATCCAACCTTGGAACTCCAATAGATAAAAAATCGCCACACACAAAGGCCCCTGAAAAAGGGATGTTCCCTCCCCACACACATTTTAAGGATAAGCCCACTACCCCAGCAACTAACTTGCTGTTTTTCTCTCCCAACTTCAGAGGGCAATATGAACAGATTGCATTCACCTTATGCAGAGCAAGAAATACTAAGATCTGGGGAGTTACAAAAATGATACTGATGGATACATATGAGCACTCAACAGAGTAACTTCTCTTTTAAAACTCAGGAAGACATATGTTCCTATTTAGTGAGACTTTAACTTGAGAGAGAAAAGAAAGAGTCATGAAAGCTATGGCGAGAGTAGAAAATTTGTATTATAAGTGCCACAAAAATAAGTAAAATAGTTGATGATAAAGGACCCCTCATGTCCTTGTAAGAGAAGAGGCCATCTCTGTCATCTTGGGAATCCAGTGGAACTGTGCAAGAGGCAGTAGCCATTCCCATCATTTTTCTGCCATCACATGAACCCAGGATAGGGGCACTTGAGGAAACAGGCATTCCCATCACCTCTCCACCGTCACAAGAACTCAGGTCAGGGGTGCCTGAAGTGGTGGACATATCCATTAGCACTTTTACATCAGAGAAACCCAGAAAAGGACAAATTGAAGAAGCAAAATGCACTCTCAGACCTCAAGTCCACCCAAAACAAGTCTAGGAGTCATTAACATAGAAGAAAATGGGAGACACACACCTGAAATTTCTGAAATGAGAGAAACTGAAGCAAAGAAATAAATTCATGAGGCTATAGAGAAAATCACAACAGTGATAATTTCTCAGGTTAAAAATAAATGTTGGCCCATGCACACCTGGATAGCATCTCTGAGGCCTGCAGGTACTGGGAGTCTATGCCCAGTGACACACAGCCATTGGGAACACTTGGTGAGGCTCTTGGGGACTGAAAATCTGTGACCAGGGGAATGCCCACATTTGGACAGCATCTCTGAGGTCCACAGGTACAACAAATCTCTGTTCAGCAAGCTGCAGTTATCCAGAAACCCTTGGTGAGTCCTGCAAGGACTGCAAAGCTATACCCAATGACCTGTCCATATCTAAGAACTCTCAGTGAGGCTTGTGGGGATGGAGAGGCTACACCCAGTGATCTTCCCAAACACAGAAACCATTTATGAGGCCCACAGTGTCTGGGAACCTGTGCCCAGTGACTTACGGTCATCTGAAAACCTTAGGTGAGGCCTGCTAGGAGATGGAGTCTGTACCCAATGACCCATCCACATCTTGGAATAATCTTGAGGCCTCTGTGGACTGGAAACCTGGGACCAGCAGCCTGCAGTTATCTGAGACCTATAGGGATTGAGTGACTATACCCAGTGACCTGGAACAAACAGCAATCTTCAGTGAGGCCAGATGCTAGACAGCCAACCAGAAAAGGAAGCAACTAGGACTTGGTATCTGGCTGATTCAGTGTAACATGAGAAAATGCCAAAACCAAAGAACAAAATGCAATCTCAAACTTCCAGCCCATTGAGATAAAGCCCAGAAGAGATAGACACACATGAATTTAGAACTCACACACCAGAAATCTCTGAAATGGCAGCAAGGGAAATAAAGAAACAACTCCAGGAAGCTGTAAAGAAAATCAAATCAGAAATAATCTCTCAGGTAAAAAAAATGATAATCATAATGAAAGAATTGGTGAATATATCCAAAGAAGACATAGATAAACACATAGAGAAATACATAGAACATAGGAAAATGAGACAAACCTTGAATGAACAATATAGGAAACAAAATACATGAAACAGATTCAAGGAGATATTCAGGAAATAAAAAATTTCATCAAAAGCTGGCAAAACTGCATAAATGAAAATTAAGATAGACCCTCAGATGTTGAAGACATGATTGTGACTGGTTATCATAAAAGGAAGTAGCTCTTAAAAATAACAAGAAGTCAGGAAATAACAATTCAATAGCTGCAAGTTGATGCAAAGAGAAACTGATGTAAGACTGATAGGTATCAATTAAAAGGAGACAAAACAAATGACATAAAAAGACTATTTGCAGACCTAATAGCAGAAACTTTCCTAAACATGGAAAAAGAATATGACATACAGATAAGCGAGGCACATAGAACTCTAATTATCCATAGCCAAAATAAATCTACACCTTGATATATAATAATCAAGATCCCAGAAATTCAGCATAAGAACAGAATATTGAAAGCCATGAGAGAAAAGAAACAGATCACCTATAATGGAAAGTCAATCAGAATCATGGCAGACTTCTCAACACAAGCTATCAAGTCAAGAGGAGCATGGATTGAATTATTCAAGTGCTGAGAGAAAACAACTTCCAACCCAGATTGATGTACCCTGAAAAAATACCTTTCAAAATCAATGGAGAAATAAGATACACAACAAGGAACAACTAAAGAACTTTATGACCACCCAAACAACATTACAAAGAGTCCAGAAAGACTTTCAAGAAAGTGATAGAAAGGACCAAACTTTCAAGAACAACAACAGAAAGAACAAGCAACTGACAATCAGGACAAAAAATTAAATATAGGATAAAAACAGGGAAATGACAACAGAAAGATATCATAACAAAGATAAGCCAATACGTATGAGTTATGACCATTAATATAAATGGCATCAATTCACCTACCAAAAGAAATAGACTGGCAGAGTGGAGTAAGAAACAAAATCCAACAATCAGCTGTACACAAGAAACACATTTACCTAAAAAGAAAATTCATAGACTGACAGTAAAAGGATGGAAAACAATACTTCATGTGACAGGAACCCAGAAACAAGTACAGGTAGTGAATCTGTTTGCAGACAATATGAACTTCAAACCAAGAATCATCAAAAAAGATACAGAAAGTCACTACATACTGGTTAGAGGAAAAGTGGAAGAGGAAAAGATAACAATCATAAATATATATGCACAAAATATAGGAGCACCCAAGCTATGTAAGACAAATACTAATAGGTAAAAATCAAATAACCTATCATACAATCATAATAGGGAACCTTAACACTATTATCACAAAGAGACAGATATAAATCAGGACAGGACAAAAATCAGCAAAGAAGTAACAAAACTCAATCAAACTTTTAAACAAATGGCCTTAGTGGATGTGCAGAGTATTCCACCCAACAACATTGGAATATACATTCTTCTCAGTTGCATATGGGACATTCTCTAAAACAGACCATATACTAGCCCATAGAACATGCTTAAGTAAATGCAAAGCAATCAAAATAATCCCATGCTCATTATCTGACCATAATGCTATGAAATTGGAAATTAATGACAAAAGAAATTGCAAAAATTCCATAAACACATGGAGACTACATAATGCCCTCTTTTATAGTCACAAACATTGTGAAAATGCCCATTCTCCCATAACTGTTATACAGATTTAAAGCAATTTCAATCAAAATTAAAGATGAAATTAAACAATGTCTACAGGCAAATAAAAATGCAAATACAACTTACTAGAGCCTGTAGGATGCAAGTTGATGCAAAGAGAAACTGATGTAAGACTGATAGGTATCAATAAAAAGGAGACAAAACAAATGACATAAAAAGACTATTTGCAGACCTACTAGCAGAAACTGTCCCAAACATGAGAGGCAGATGTATTGCAGTGAGTTCTTACATCAGGAAAACAGAACAAACACAAATAAACAACCTAATACTACACTACACCTTAAACATCTAGAAAAAGAAGAGCAAATCAAGCCCAAAGCCAAAAGAAGGGAGGAAATTATAAACATCAGAGCAGAAAATAATGCAATGGAGACTAAGAAAACAATACAAAGAATTAATGAATCGAAGAGTTGGTTCTTTGAAAGAATAAATATAACTGATGAGCCCCTAGTCATCCTTGTCAAAAAAAAGCAAAGAAAAAGATCAAATTCATGGAATAAGGAATGAAAAATTTGAAATCATTACAGACCTGTGGAAATACAGAAGATCATCAATACCAACTTCAAAAACCTTTATTCTGATAGGTTTGATAACACAAAAGAAATAGATTTCTAGAAACATATAAATTATCAAAGCTGGATCAAGAAGATGTAAAAGTGCTAAATAACCCAATATCAGCTAATGAACCTTAAAATGTAATTAGAACCTTACCAACGAAGAAAAGCCCAGGTCTTGATGGACTCACAGTTGAATTCTGTAAGAAATTTAGAGAAGATCTAATGCCAAAACCCTTAAACTCTTCAAGAAGTTTGAAAAGGAAACAATTCTCTCACCCATTCCTGGAAGCAAATATTACTATAATACCAAAAGACCCCTCCAAAAAAGAGAATTACAGGGCAATCTCCCTAATGAAAATAGATGTAAAAATCCTCAATAAAATACTAGTAAACAGAATGCAGCAAATCATCAAGAAGATTATACATCACAACCAAGTGGGATTCACCCCAGGGATGCAGAGAAGGTTCAACATATAAATCAGTAAGTGTAATATACTATATCAACAGAGTCAAAGACAAGAATCACATGATCATCTCAGTAGTTGCAGAAAAAGATTTTAATAAAGTTCCACACTCATTCATGATAAAAACCCTACAGAAAATCAGAATAGATAGTCTTTATCTCAATCTGACAAAAGCCATATAAAATGCTTAGGAATCAATCTAACAAAGGAAGTAAAATATCTGTACATTGAAAATTACAGTATTCTGAAAAAAGAAATTGAAGAGGATTTCAGAAAATGAAAAGACATTCCTTGTTCATAGATATCAAGAACAAACATTGTGAAAATGCCCATTTTCCCATAATTGTTATACAGATTTAAAGCAATTTCAATCAAAATACCATTAACATACATCACATATCTAGAAAAATCATTCCAAAAATTCATGTGGAATCAGAAGAAAAGGCAAGCCAGGAGGTATCACAATCCCTGACTTCAAATTATACTACAAGGCTACTATGATAAAATCAGTATGGTGCTGGCAACAAAACAAACCAGATCAATGGATTAGATTAGAAGATATAGTCACAACTATGCTCAATCACCTTATCTTTGACAAGGGGGCCAAACAAGTTTGCTGGAAGAAAGACAGCCTCTTTAATAAGTGGTATTGGTACAACTGACTTTTCACATGCTGAAAACCAAAAGTAGAACTATGTCTATCACCATACAGTAAACTAAAGTCAAAATGGATCTAAAATCTAAATATTAAAAAAGAAACACTAAATCTTCTAGACAACAAAGTAGATAAAAACCTTGATGACATAGGGGTAGGTAGAGAGTTCATGAATAAAAATCAAATTGCACAGGAAATACTTCCTAGAATCAACAGCTGAGATCTAATCTTATTTAAAAGTTTTTGCATGTCAAATGAAATCTCCAATAGAGTGAAAACAAAAGCCATGCATTGAGAAAAATCTTAGCCAACTATTCCTCAGACAAAGGACTTCTATCTAGAACATACAAAGAATTAAAAAAGATCAGACCTCCAAAGTTCTAAGAGCCAACCCAAAAATGAGCATCTGAGATTAATATATAATTCTCAGATGAAGAAATAAAAATGGCAAATAAATATATAAAAAAGTTCAGCATCGATGTTCATACAAGAAATGCTAATTAAAACAATGCTGAGATTCCATCCCACTCTTGAAAGAATTGCCAAGATCAAGAAATGAACCAAAAACAAATGTTGGGGAAAAAAAGGGGCACTTTTCCAGTGTAGGTGGGAGTGTAGACTGGTGACACCACTGTGGAAATTAGTGTGGATGTTCCACAACAAGCTAGGATTAGAAATTCCATTTGACCTAGCCATCCTGCTTCTGGGCATTTTCCCAGAAGAATTGAAATACCATAGTGAAACATGTGCATTCATGCTTATAGCAGCACAATTTGTAACATCCAAACCTTGGAAACAACACAAATGTCCAGCAACAGAGGAACAGATAAAAAAAGATATATTTTCATTCAATGGAGTACTACTCAACTATAAAGAAGAATCACACTGAGGCTTTTACAGGCAAATGGATGAGACTTGAGACCATTCTCATAAATGAAATAAATCACTCACATGCATAAATACCATTTTGTCTCCCTAGTATAAGAAACTGAAAGAGTAAATAAGATCCAAAATACACAATAGATATTGCTAAAGGGGAAGATACTGCTTAAAGAGAAAAAATAACTGGGATAGGGAAATGGAGAAAAGAAGAAAGAGAAAAGGAAAAAGACATAAATTTGTTCATATATACATAAAATAGCTAAGATGATTATACTACTAATTCTATTAGTTCTTTGAAAAGAATAGTTAATACTCATATGATTAGAGTATCAATTTTGCATGTCTATATCTGGTAATCTAAGCAACCGTTTAGAAATAACAATATGTAACATTACAAGCAATTGTTAAGTTCCTATCATCTTCTTTTGAAAGCCTATTTTGTTACTGTTTTGGATTTTTGTTGGTGGTGGTGTTCTTGTAGTTGTTTGTATGGTTCTTTTTGTTTTTCTTTTCTGTATTTTTTCTCCTTTAAAAAACAACAAATAACATTTTAAAAGGAAATGCTCACAAATTCCAGAACAGAGATAAGAAAATAGATGATTATAGGAAAAGGATGGAAATTGTTAATGATCAATATAGGAAAGAAATGAAAACATGACACGGATTCAAGCAGGTATCCAGGAAATCAAAAATTCCACTGAAAGCTGGTAAAAAATAGCTTGAATTAAACTGAAGATAGACTTTCAGACCTTGAAGACAGGATTAGCAACCATGAAAGGAAAGACCTCTTGAAATTAACAAAATATCACAAAACAATTCAACAGCTACAAGATGGTGTAAAGAAAAAGAATATAAGATTA
>PVLA01019954.1:0-11188 GCA_004027455.1 Hydrochoerus hydrochaeris
CTGTTTCTCATATCATTTCTGTCATCAAATATATATTGTAAAGTTTCTCTGTGGGAACTGAACTAGTAAGTAAAAATAATTTATATCTATATAGTTCTGTAATATGCTTTACTAAGCAAACTTAGAGAATAAGGAATTGGAGAATCCACAATGGCCATGCTCATGCTAAAAACATGAGTATCCACTAGCTGCTCAAATGAAGTAGCTGGACTTTTCAGGACAAGAGGAATTAAGGAAACTGCACTCTAAGGGTCTGAAAGCCCTATGGAGCATATTCAGTATAATTCTGTTTTGGACATCTAGAGAAACAGGAATATAATCTCTATGAGTAACATCAGCTTCAAAACATTCATCTACTTAAGTAGAAGATAGTTTCTAAAAAGCAACCATTTCTTACTTTTCTTTTTATTGCATCAAGAGTTATATTTATTTGAATGTGTCACCCATAATTGGTATGAGTTGAATTCTAACTGATTGATGTTTCCTAGTGTTCCAATTGGCATATAATAAGAATAATAATAATTGTTAGGAAATAGCAAATGAGATGAAATCCCAGTTGTTGCTCCTCTGCCATGTCACCCTGAATTGGAGTGAGCCAACTATAAGCTAAAACACTTATAAACTGAGATAAATAAACATTTCCTCCACTATTTTGTGGCTGTTGGGTATTTTGTCTCAGAAACTCTAAATGTAACCCAGACAGAAGTAGGCACCAGAATTGAGGTTATGGGTGTGACTGTACCTGACCATGTGGTTCAGGAGCCTTTAGATTTGGTTTATGGGAAGTTTGGGAAGGTTTGGTAAGCTGAAGAAACAACCTTAAAATGCATTACACTGTCCTTGATGGGAGATTCTGGTCAGCAGTCAGAAGATCTGAATGCTGATAGATACACTTCCTATAAAGATCAGGCACAGGAAGTTTCTGCTGGGAAGAAAGACTGCATTGGTTACTGACCTACAGATGATGTGTTATGCTTTGACAGAAAATCTGTCTGCATTTTACTCATGCCCAGAGAATTTGTCTTAGATGAGATTATGGATGGCAAATTAATTATTTTGGCAGAACAACTTTCAAGGCGTTGTAATCTTGAGGCCATTGCATGGTTATTTGGGGGCTTTTACCCAGACCTGTATTGAGAATGAAGAGCAACGGGCACAGAATAATGGTTTAAAGTGTTCTGAGTTTGGCCAGAAAGGAAGCTCCAGTACAGCTGTGATCTGCAAACATGGAACAAAGGAGAAAATGTTCACTGAAAAGACTAGCAAGTAAAAGCCAAGTATTTCTGAATAGGAAAATAGTAAAAATGGTTTGAGGATATCAGAAGAATCAACAGGAGTCCCCAATTTGTGGCTTAAAATTGGAAAAGTGAAGGACCTTGCTTTAAGAAGAGAGACACGGAGCACCATGTCCTAGAATGGCAGTACTCTAAGGAAGTTTTTCCACAGGGTTTGTGTCATAGGCTCTTGAACCCTACAGCAAAGAGAGTAGAAAGGCTGGCTACCAGACCTTAGCACCATCTACATGTTGCTGCTTTCAGGTACATGCAGAATGCAAAAGTTGTGAGGTCATGAAGGCTTCCACCCAGATTTCAGAGAAAGGCTGGGAGCTCAGTCAGTGTCCTGAGAGAAGACAGAGTGTGAAGCTGTAAGGGTGAAGCCAAAGGTACAGTGGAGACCTCAGAACATTGAGAAAAGACAAGAGTATTAGTCACCTGAGGAAAACTGCAAGGAGGCAGTAGAGCCTAACAAAGAGAGAAGCAGAGAGATGTAGAACCACAGGCAGTGACATACAGGAAGAACCACTCCAGCCCTTAATGTCTTCCCTGCTGGATTTTGGTTTTGTTTTGTTGCCATTGCCTTTTAACCCCTCTCTCTACCTTTTGGAATGGAAATGTGTTTTATACTGTTGTATGTTTGAAATGTTCAACTTTATTTTTATTTGTATAGAGGCTCTCAGCTAAGAATTTGCCTTAAATCTCAGAAGAGACTTTAGTATTGGACTTTTCAGCAATGCTGAAGCCATTAAGATTTTGGTAGCATTTAGAGGTTTAGGCTATCTTACATTGGGGATAACCCCTCTGTCTCTCCATTTTCTTTCACATTACTGTCAAATGCTAGACATTTCAAATTATGTTTTCAAACAAGATAATACTGAATTATTCAAAAGCATTAAGCAGTACTGTTATAGTTAGGGGTTGTGAGGAGAACTATTAGAATCAGGACACATAATTGATAGGATTATTTTATGATAGTCACCTAGAGTTTAACACAAGAAAGTGCAGGAAATTTGTCCACAACACTAAAGACACAGAATATTCAACCAAGGACTTGGATCGCACAGCAATTTCCTGTGTGAGTCCAGATGAAAACCTAGAGCCCATGACAGTGCCTCCCACAAGGCCAACTGGAGGTCTAGAGCCCATGAGGATTCACACCAGTCTGCTTTTCAGATCTGCACTGGAAAGGCCCAAAGGTCAGCAGTGTAAGCTAGAAAGTCTATGCCAGCGGGGTGAAGGAAATGTGCTGGTAGGTTGAGGGTTCTACTCTAGAGCCAAGAAGTCATGCTAAAAACAAAGACCAGGACTGCTTTGAAAATCACAACCATCCTCAGTGACATGGAGGTTCTAAGCTCCTCCGATGGTAAGAACAGTGGAGTACATGTCAGAAAGCCAGTGTGACAAGTTTTTCCTGGAGATTAAACATATCTTCCCCTCTGGAGCCAGGAAGCAGTGCTTGATGTAAGAAGTCTCCAAAGTGAACCACAGCCACTCTCAACAACAAGGTCCCGAGCGCTTCTGATAATATTGGTCAAACTCATGCTGGGGAGTCTAGCCATGACGAGCTCCTCCAGGAGAACCAACGGCTCAAACAGCAACACTTAGAGAAACCCACTATGCCTCACTCATCTTCTCTGCATCTCTATTTATGCTGGCATCTCTATTTTTCCTCAGGTGGAACATCTATACTCAGCACCATACTGATTTAATTCTGCAGGCATTAAGTTGACTACCAGTTTTTAATTCATAACAATTGTGTTTTCTATATACCTAATGTTCCTCTATTATCCACACTAAACCTCTTGGAGATGTGTTCATTCTCTTTTAATTTCTCTATTTCATCAGATTCACGTAGTTGACATGGCTCATATGTTCTGCCTCAGCGGACTTGAAAAAATTCTCTCACCCACAGCCAGGATATTTATAATTGATTTTTTTCCATTTTGTTTTCAAGTCTCCAATTCAGTTTCAGTCGATTATTCACACTGATGGTTACTTGTTTGACAGAACAACTTCTATCAAATCATAGCAAGTATCAAATCATAGCATTCAAGAATTAGAGCATAATGTAACCTGACCAGTTACCACACTGGAAAAGCAAAATGCATTAAACACTGTTAACCTTGGAGATGACTGAAGCTGTACACAGTCCCTGCTTGTCTGTGAGTTCTGTCTCTTTGTGCCTTTCATCCTCACATTCAGGAGTGCCTTCTGTAGCTGACACACAGCAGGTAAGAAGGTAAAGACATGTTCTGCAAGACATGTTGAGGAACACACTACTTCAAAGAAAAAATGCCAAGGTAACACTTTTTCCTCACAGAGTAGATAAAAATGGAATGCTTATAAAATATGGGGGATCATAAATAAATGTGGCCACTGTCAAGGAAAATTTGATTGTGATTCTTATTTATTTATTCTTATTCTTATTCAAGTTTAGATCATTTTATAATGAATCATACAATAAGGTTTGAGAATCTCTACTTTTTTTCTTCTAATTGGTCTTTTATTCAACTGAAATTTTCATTTCTACAAAAGCTTTTTTTTGGATACAAGACTTTCTGATGTCATAAACTACTTCATTTCATAGTTTCACTCATCCCTTCTACATAATTACTAAAATTAAAGTCACAGAATTCTAGGAGACCAAAGAAAATTTTAAATAATAGCCACTAATCTCTTGAGAGGACAAATATTATATAATTACCACAATGTACCATTTTATAGCTTCACTTCTGCCAATCAATTCACTTTTGCCAATCTGAAAAATTAAGAAATAGAGTCTTTTTCAAAACATTGCTTTTGTTTTCATATAAAAATAAAGAAAATGAATATAAGGTAAATTTTCCAGTAATAGCTTCAGAATGAGTCTGTCTCTTCCTTAGCAGCCCCCAAATTAAGGCAATGTCTACTATAATATGTGAAAATCATACATTATGTAAGTAGAAAATGATAAATTGTTAAAATACTTTCACACTTGGTTTATACAAAATTCTTCATTAAGAACATACAAAGTACATTGGAATACAAATGTATCATTAAGAATATTTTAGAAGTATGTGAAATCACTATTGTGAAAAAGTTTTTCTACATAAGTGAAGTTTAACAGTGAAAAAACTACTGTCATGGTTCAATCTAAACTGAATTTTAAACTCAAATATCAAGTATTTTTTCCATTACTTTTAATGGACTCATTGCAATTGCTTATGCAGGTCTCTTATTGAAATGTTTTCAAAATATAAAATACTCGAGGTATCTAACTTAAAAAGAAATGCTTTACTCCTGCTCTTATATTGTTTTTGAAGACACAGTCCATGATCAAGCAGCTGTGGTTCAGGCCTGTGCTGAGTGGGCACCTCAGAGCAGGAATGCCCAGCACAGCTTCCATCTGGGAAGCCACTGAGAGAGGACAGAAGCAGCAGATCCCTCACTCTCCTTCCAAACCAACTTCAGGGAATGACCTGAGCATTTTTACCACTTTCCAATGCCACCAAACTCCCAGCCCACTTCGAACATGCAGGTGTTTGGCGATCTTTTGATGCTAGCTACAGCCATTGGCATGAGACTTTTCTTCAGGAACTTTTACAGTTTTGTTTACCAATCAATAAATTCATTAACAATTTTTACTTTTCACATTCCTCAACAATTCAAATTGTGAAGAGTAAGAGTGAAAAGTCCCTTTTTAGGACTTCAATTGCAGTAATATAAAGTGAAAACAGATGCGATCAATTTATCAATGTCACTTGAAATTTTAACTTCTAAAACCGTACCTGTCATTCTCATTGAGGAATCATTAAAGGTGCACATTGACTCTGAATTATTTAAATAAATATAACAACCTCCTTGTGCATAGCAAAATATTTGCTAAATTAATAAATTGAAAATCAACAAATACCTTATCAAATTAAAATAATTGCACAGCAAGAGACACCCAATAAAGTAAACAGACTACCTAACCAGTAGGAAAAGTATTTTACAGCTGTCCTAATATAAGAATAATTTCAGAACTATATAAAAACTAAAATCCCTAGAACCTCAAAATATGAGATTCAATCAAAATATTGGTAATGGAAATGAATAGCAACTTTGCAGAAGAATATTTACAAATAGCTGATAAATACATGAAAAAATGGCCAACTTCTCTCCACATTAGAAAAGTGGAAAATAAAACAACATTCAAATTCCATTAAAGTAGGGCTGGTGGTATAACTCAGTTGTGTAAGTGCCTGCCTGGCAAGCATGAAGACATGAGTTCAATCCCTGGTACCAAAAAAAAAAAAAAAAAATTCCATTAACCCTCCAAAACAATGGCTATCATGAAGAAATCAAATAATGAACAACATTAGTGAGATGGCCAAGGAAATGGAACACATCTACACTGATAGTGAAAATGTAAACTAGAACAACCAATACAGAAAATGCTACAGAGAATCCTTGAAAATTAAAATCAGAAATTCCTCTGACTGAGCCATTCCCCATGTGGGTATGTTCCCCACTTAAATACATTAAAGTACAGTGATACATATTTATCCCTCCTTACAAAGCACAACTTGTAGTTCATACACCATGTTAGATGCCTATGTTCATCAATAGAGTAATTCATAAAGAAAATGTGGTATTTAGAAATAATAGAATACTACTCTACCATAAGGAGTAATAAGCATGCTATTTATAGGAAAGAAAGATGGACCTGAAAACCATATTGTTAAGTGAAATAAAGCACACACATACCTTTAAATATGGCATGGTTTCCCAAGATGGCAGGACACACAGGCAATGCCAGCATTCCAGAGACTGAGGGAGGAGGATCACGAGTTCAAAGCCAGCTTGAACTACAAAGTGAGAACCTGTCTCAAAAATGAAAAGGAAAAAAATTACATGGTTTCTCATGGAATAAACTCAAAGTACACATAATTTAAAGATCTAAACAAATAGATAACAAAACCATGGATATAGAGTTTTTACAATTTGGAAAGGAATCTAGACATGGAGGTTGTGGTGAGAAGAGGAAGGCAAGGGGAACTAAAAACAATTAAAACAAGGTGTGTTATGTACATATCATAATTCTGAAATAAATGCAATCATTAGGTGGTGTTAACATGTATAAATCAGAATACATGCTCATGAAGTGTAAACATTTTGCATAAAAGCATGACATGGAGCCAGCTACGGCAGCACAATGAGAGAAACACAGTAACATTTTACAAGCGTATTGTTCTGTTGGGTGTCGCTCAATGAAAAGATTCCATGAAGATGCTTGGGAACGTTTCCATGACTGCTTTAAAAAGTGGTAGCATGGCGTGGGTTTGAAGTGAGCAGGAGTGTTCAGAGAGAGATTGTGGCAATGTGCATTGAAATGTGATGCATATTTTAGCATCATTGTTCGCCATACACTTTGATTTCATCCAGGTGGGCAGAATTCAGTCAGTACATCTGATAGTATGTTTTACCTGGAAGGAGAAATGGTTAGATGTGCGATGCTATGAAGTGTACCCAATGGTCTGGCCAGATGGTCAGGAATTTGGAAGGCCTGACATTTCCTCTAGATGGTATGAGGGGTTGTATCAGTTGGTCCCAGTGAAAGCAGTTCTCTAACTCTTAATACTGATTGCTGACCTATTGCTTTTAACTGGTAAATGGAGTCTCATAACTACACACCAGGCATGCATATTTTCTAAATAAAACTAGATTTCATAAAAAGACCCATTTTACCACATCGCATATCAAAGTCTATTAGGAGATAGTCTACCTTTACTTTTCCCTCAGTGAAGTTGTCTAACAAGTCAATTAAGTTATGCAGACATAGTCAGCAATGAGTAAGTTGCCTTTGCCTGGGAAAATAGTAAACCAAAATCAATACTACATTCCTAGAGGGATTGCAAAGATGATTGTCATCATCGAGGCCTTGAAGGGTGCAGGAATGGTGATCCCCACAACATCTCCACTTATTTCTCTCATTTGGATTCTGCAGAAGACAGATGGGTCTTAGAGAATGATGGTAGGTTACTATGAACTGAATCAAATGCAGACTTTAATTGCAGCTGAGTACAGGATATGATTTTCTTGCTTTAGAAGATTAATGCATCTTGTGGTACTTGGCATGTAGCTATTGATTTGACAAATACCATCTCTCCATACTATCCACAAGGCACATCAGAAACAGCTTGATTTCATCTATCAAAGCCAGAAATATACCTTTACTGTCCTACGTCAGGTTTATATTAACTCTGCATCCATGTTTCACAATTGAGATCATAGGGATCTTGTTCACCTTTCTTTCCCACAAAGCATCCATTACCTTGATAGTTATGCTGACTGGGCAAAATGAGCAGATGGTAGCAACTACTATGACAGTAAAGCTTTTGAGAGCCGGAGGATGGCAAATAAATGCAGGTAAGATGCAAGGTTCTTCTACCTCGGTGAAATTTCTTGAAGTCCACCAGTGTAGGGCATGTAGAGATATCATTTCTAAGCTAAAAGACAAGTTGTTGCATCTGATTCCCCCTACAACCAACAAATAAGCACAGCACCTCTTGTACCTGTTTGGCTTTTGGTAGCAACACATTCCTCAGGATAGATGTTTTACTCTGGCCCATCTACTGAGTGATTCAGAAAGTTGCTGATTTTGAGTGGGCCCCCCCAAAAAGAGAAGGCTGTGTGACAGCTTCAGAGTACTATGCGGGCTGCTCTGCCACTGGCATACAATTCAGCAGATCACCAAAGTGTCCGTGAAAAGTAGAGATGTTGTTTGAAGTGGCTGGCAGGCACCCACATGTAAATTGCAGCAGCAGCCTTTAGGATTTTGAGCAAGTCTCTGCCATCATCTGAAAATGACTACTCTCCCTTTGAAAAACAGAGCTTGACCTGCCCCTGGCTCTTAATGGAGAATGAACACTTGACTATGGGATGCCATCAGATGACAATGTGGCTCGAGGAGCCTATCATGATTTGAGTAATAGCTGACCCACTGAATCATAAGGTTGGATGCACACAGCAGTGGTATATCATTAAATCAAAATGGCATATGTGTGACAAAACCAAGACAGGTCCAGAGAATACAAGTAAATTACATGAAAAGGATGCCCAGATGTCCATGGCTCCTATGCCTGTTATATTGGATTCTGTTTACCAGAATGCACCTATGGTGATGTGTACCATATGATCAGCCATTAGAGGAAAAAGAAGCTAGGGACTGGTTTAAGGATGTCACTGGACATTTTGGAGGCACCACCTGAAAATGAACAGTGAAGCATTATAGCCATTTTCTAGGTCATCCTTGAAGGACAGTGGTGAAGTGAGATATTCACAGTGGGCAGAATTCAGTCAGTACATCTGGTAGAATGTTTTACCTGGAAGGAGAAATGGTTAGATGTGTGATGCTATGAAGTGTACCCGATGGTCTGGCCAGATGGTCAGGAATTTGGAAGGCACATGACTGAAAAATTGGAGACAAGCCTGGAAGACCTCAACAGCTGGTGAGAGCCTTGCTTGCTCCTCATCCTCACCCTGCTGACCTCAGCAGCCAGTAGGACCATCAGCCACCCCTCCTCCTCATCCAGACAACCTGAGAAGCCCATGAGAGCATAAGCAAACCCTTCCACCATCTGCAGTACCTTGGTGGGCTGGTGGGAACCTCACTAACCCCTCTCCCTAAGCAGAGGACCTCAGTGGGATGGCAGGACCATGGGTGAGCCCTTCTTTTATACAAAGAACCTCAGATGGGCAGATGAAAGCATTGATAAGGCTTCTCCACACCTGGATGAACCTGGCTGGGCCTATAAGATGCACAGTGACACAGTAGGGTCCCACCTGGGTGGCTGCATATCATGGACAGGGATGTCTGATGACCTGAAACACTCAGAAGCTACAGTAACAATCTGAGCTAAGGGCTGGTTCATATCAATACTCTTAGGCTAGTCAGCCTAGAAACAATATAGGACTCACACAACTGGCCCCACAGGACAAATTCAGGTGACTGGTCCCTTCTCTCCACTGTAGGACCCAGAAACTAGGTGAACACAGTAGGACTCTAAGACACACATGACAGACAGTTGAAATTAGCAGGAATGAAAAGCCAAAATGTTAGCCAAGAGTTGAAAATGTCAAGACAAAAAAGCAAAATGCAATCTCAAACCCCCAGCCCATCTGAAACAAGTACAGGAGACATCAAAATAGAGAACATTGAAGGACATACACCTGAATTTATTTAAAAGATAGCAAGTGAAGTATAGAAAAAATTTCATGAGGCTATAGAGGAAATCAGATCAAAAATAACCTTTTAGACAAACAAACAAAAGACAACCTCAATGAAGGAGTTGCTTACATAGCTAGAGAAGACATAGATTTTAAAAAAAGTACAGCAGCATGGAGAAATGATGGAAACCATGAATGAACAATATAGGAAAGAAAATGCATGCAACAAATACAAAGAGTTATATAGGAAATTAAAAATTCCATTGAAAGCTGGCAAAATTGCCTGAAAGAAACGGAAGACAGACTTTTAGACCTTGAAGACAGGATTGTACCTAGCAATCAAGAAGAGAAAGATCTTTTTAAAATAACAAAAGAACATTAAATAACACTTCAACAGCTCAGAGACAATGCAAAGAAAAACAATATAAGTCTGATAGGTGTCAAGGAAAATACAGGATTCAATGCAAATGTCATAAAAATATTTGCAGAATACCCCAAAATTTCCAAAACATTGAAAAAGACTATGATATACAGATAAGTGAGGCATAGAGAACTCCAAACAGCCAACATTATTCTACACTCACACATATAATAATCAAGATCACAGAAATTCATAATGAAAACAGAGTACTAAAATCTGCTAAAGAAAATAAACAGATCACCTATCAAGGAAAGCCCATTAGAATTATGGCCAACTTTTCAACACAAAACCTCAAGTCAAGACAAGCTTGGAGCAACATATTTCAAGCCCTGAAAGAAAACAACTTCCTACCCATATTAATGTATCCTGAAAAACCATCTTTCAAAATTAGTGGAGAAATAAGATACTTCCATGACAAAGAACAAGTGAAGAAATTTGTGTTCACCAAACCAACCCTAGAAAGAGTACTAAAAGTCTCACTACTTAAAGATAAAAATGACCAAAATTCCCAGAACAAAAGAAACCACAAAGCATGTCAAGCAATTAAACAAAGGGGGCAATCAGGGTACCAACAACAGGAAAACAACATGACAAAGATAAGCCAATACATATCAGTCAAAACCATCAATGTAAATGGCCTCAACTCACCAATTAAATTAAAGATATTGGCAGAATGAATCAAGAAACAGGATTAAATAATATGCTGTATACAGGAAACACATCTAACTCAAAAAAAAACACTTACACTGGAAGTCAAAGGATGGAAAACAGTATTCCATGTGACAGGAACTCAGAAAAAAAGCAGAAGTAGCTATTATATTTGCATGCACTATGAATTTAAAACCAAAAATGATCAAAAGAGGTAAAGAAGATCACTACATACTTGTTAGGGGAAAAGTTCAAGAGGAAGAGACAACAAGCAAAAATATATATATGCACTAAATATAGGAGCACACAGCTTGATAAGACAAATGGTAATAGACATTAAAAATCAAACATGCTATAAAAAAGGAAAAGCTTGACACTTTTATAGGTAAATAGATGCCACATGAGACTATACTCGTAAGTGAAATAAATCAGACTTGCATGTGTAAATATTGTATTGCCTCCCTAGTGTAAAAAAACTGAAAAAGTAAATGAGATCCAAAATGTACAATAGATATTGTGAAAATGAAAGGTAAAGAAAGTGCTCAAATGAAACAACTGGGATAAGGGAAAGGAGAAAAGAAAAAAAGGAAAAAGTTATATGTATTTATGTATATATTTATTTATATGTGTATATATATATATATATATATAT
>PVLA01019955.1:0-11184 GCA_004027455.1 Hydrochoerus hydrochaeris
CAGGGAGCCAGGACCCAGGAGCCAGGACCCAGGTGCACGGTCCCAGCTGGAATGCTCTTTGCCTGGCAGCCCTGTGACTGGCAGGACCTGTCCTAGCAGGTGGGGGCTGAGCTCTGGAGTGGTCACCTGCCCAGCAGGGCCATGCAGCCGCACCCTGGCTGAGCCCTGGGTGCCCTGAGAACTCCACGTGGGGCTGGGTTTCAGGTCCGATCTGACCGGGACAAGTTCGTCATCTTCCTGGACGTGAAGCACTTCTCCCCCGAGGACCTCACCGTGAAGGTGCAGGAGGACTTCGTGGAGATCCACGGCAAACACAACGAGCGGCAGGTGCGCTCGGGGTCCTGGGCGGGGAGGGGACAGCCACAGGCCCCGGGCTCCTGGATGGCCCTTCCCCATCGCGGGAGGACAGGCATCCCCCGGCGTGCACCTCTCACCACGTTCCCCTGTCCTGTACCCAGGACGACCACGGCTACATCTCCCGCGAGTTCCACCGCCGCTACCGCCTGCCCTCCAACGTGGACCAGTCGGCTCTGTCCTGCTCCCTGTCCGCGGACGGCATGCTGACCTTTTCCGGCCCCAAGGTGCAGTCCGGCCTGGATGCTGGCCACAGCGAGCGGGCCATCCCCGTGTCGCGGGAGGAGAAGCCCAGCTCTGCCCCCTCATCCTAAACCGGCCCTGCCCCAGGCTGCCCCTGCGGCCCCACCCTACCCAGCCCGGGGACCCCAGGAAAGGCCTCAGCCTGCCTTCCTTCCCCTTCTCTGTTTCCTTTTCACCTTCTCAGAGGTGAGAGAGTGGCCCGGAGGCCTCAGGGCCTCGTCCTGCGGTGCCGCCACCTCGGGGGGCCCAGGCCCAACACCGGTGTGGCGGGGAGTGGAAGTGACTGCCCCACCTGGATCTCCAGCTAAGGCCTGGTCCCCCGGGGGTGGGCAGGAGCAGGGGTGCCCGCCCCAAGCAGAGCCCTTGCCAGCCATCTGGGGGGATCTTGGACCCGAGCAGCCCCTCTGGAGGTCCTGACAGTGCCGCCCACTGGGCCGTGAGGTCTGGGGCGCCTGGCGCCTGGCCTGCTCCCTCACCCTGTCTTCCCGAACCCTTCCTCTGTGCAGTATCCCTGGGGACTCTGGTCCTAGGAGAACGCAGCCCGTGGCAGCCAATAAAGAGCAGGTGGCACAAGCAATCTCTGTCTGGTGTTGTGCTTTTCCCATGGGGACGTTAGGGAGGGCGCTTGCTTGGACCGGAGAGCTGGCCACCGCAGCTGCGGGGTGCCAAGTGGGGTCCTTGGGAGCAGTGCCACTGTCACATGGGCCCTACCAGCGTCCTCAGTCAGGGAAAGGGTCCTGGGTCCGCCAAGCTGAAGTTGCAGGGTAAAAAGTACAGCTACCCTCTCCTGGAAGAAAGTGGACCGGAATTTCAGGGGGACCAGTGTTCCTGGCCACCAGAGGGCCTGCCATATCAGTGATCAGCATCGCATGCCCCACATGCTCACCAGCCCTGCACACCAGGTGTGCACAGGCGCACACAGGCTTCTCACGCCTGAGGCCTCCCTCTCTCACCGGCATGGCCTCCAGCACAGAGAGGCTCCCAGGAAATTCCCTGGGACCTTCCCCGGGACCTCTGCAAGTGACTGCCACACCTCGGGCTGGGGCTGGGACACAGGGCTGGGGCTGGGGGTGAGGCCAGCGTGGCTGCAGACCTGGTGTCTAGCATCCTGTGTCCCCTGCAGCTCCTGCTTGGATCTCACCTAGGCCCGGATGGTCACCCCCACATTAGATGCTGATGCCCTGACCCCAGACTCTCGGACAGTGACTGTGGACAGGGTCTTTACAGAGGTGACCGGGTCCAAGGAGGGCACTGGGCTCCTCACAGGAAAGGGCGAAGAGGGCAGAGCTGCCCAGAGGGTGAGGATGTGGCAGAGGGACGACTTTTTTTGCCCCTTGGCCTGGACCTTTGGCCTCTGCTGGGCCTTCAGGACTTTCCTCCTGGCCCCAGGTCCCGTTTCCTCTGCTTCCCGGTGGCCATCAGCCCTACAGCCCATCTCCTGGCCTCCTGATGTTCTGGCAAAATGGACCAGACATGGGAAAAACCGGCACCAAGGAGGCTCAGGAGGCAGTTTGTTACACCAGTGGGCCTGACCGGATTCTCTCCCAAGAGTAAGCACCGGCCCGGTGGGGTTCTGGGGCTTCTACAGGGAGAGCAAGCAGGAGGTGCAAAAGCAGACTTAGAGCATTATGATTGGAGGGCTGGGTGACATCGGCGGTTGCCGAGGGAGCTTAAATCTCCCAAGTTGCATTGCGAGGCCATGGGTTACAGGAGCTTGGTTTACTCGCAGGAAGGATGTTCTATTATCAGGCTTGTTGGGACATGGACAGGCCTTTTTCACAGGCTTTCTTGGCAGGCTTTTGTTTAAAATTTTTATTTCCCTTTCACTGAGATAGGCGGCCTCACCCTCCTGCCCTTGTTTGTGGGCCACCCCTCACCGTCTGTGCATGGAAGGCCAGGGCCTGGCCACTTCGCTGCCGTGACATGCTGGGACTCTGAGGGAGGGGCAGAGCCGCTGAAACCCTTCTGAGATGTCCTAGAGGGCCTTCCTGGGCTCTGGCTGTCCTCACCCGTCTGGGTCTGACCACAGCTCTCTCCTCACCGAAGGGTCTCATCTGGACAGCCCTCCCTGCCTGGGGCCACTAGGTCCCTTTGCTGTTGCTATGGCTACTGTGGGGTCAAGGTTGCAGGGTTCTCAGCAGGCAACAAGCTGGCAGTCACCACACAGCAGTCTTGGGGGCCAGCATCATTACCCTTGATGCTGGGACACAGAGGCTCTGCCAGGGACTCCAGGCCCCTGGGGCAGCTCCAGGGCAAGTCCCCCTCAGAGTTGTTCTTGGGGTGCAGGTCCAGGAGATGCAGTGCTGAGCAGAGCCCCACCCTGACCTCTCAGAGTCCTGGGGCTGCTGCTGTGGTGGGGGCAGGGGTGTGTCTATGAAAGCTCTAAGGCAGAGCCACGACTGCCCCACTGCACCCTGAGGTCTGAGTAGCCATCAGGAAGGTCCCACGGCCTGCTGTGCTTAGAGGCTGCCTGCTCACCTGTGCCCACCTGTGCCCAGCCCCCACTCATCACCTGGGCTGCTGCCCTTACCCCTTCTCCTGAATGCATCTCCCTCCTTGCTGGTTGCTTGGCCTGGCTTCAGGGTGCCATGGCCAAGTGCACATGCTTTCTGACCTTCTCCTGACTTCTGGGATGTGCTCAGGTCCAAGGGATGCCTTTACCCCATCCCTGGAGGTGGGAGTCTGCCATGCATTCTGGGACACCTGGCAGTGCATTCTGGGACACCCAGCGGTGCATTCTGGGACACCCAGCAGTGCATTCTGGGACACCCAGCAGTGCATTCTGACAGTGCATTCTGGGGTACTCGGCCATCCAGGGAAGGATGAGGACTGGTCCCAGGGAGCCATCTATGGTATTTTGTAAACACAGATTCCTGGGCCTGAGCCAGGCCTGGAGCAATGGGGTCCAGGGACCAGTGTGCTAGGCTCTCTCCAGGTGATTGCTGAGGTCAGGCACATGCAGGAGATGCTGAACAGCCATGGCTGCCTCTTGGGGCTGTGCAGCGCAAGAGCGAGAATCAGCCAGGCCCCTCCTTGGGTCTTGATGTCATGGTCATTGCCATTGCCATCAGTGTCTTCACAGCACCATCACTACTGTCACCATCACCAGCAGCAGCAGCAACATCGAAGCATTAACAGAGCACCTGTGGTGCCTGGCTCTGTGCTGACCACAGTGGCCTCTTGTAACCTGCACAGCAGCCTAGGACCAAGTTCTGTTGTTAGGGGAGATCTGGGCTTAGAAATTGAGTCACTTGCTTGGGGTCCCCTTCACCTCTGTGTGTGCTGCTGTGGCCGGAGTCCACCTCCGAGCTGGGACTCCAGTCCTTGGCGTTACATGGAACCCATGAGCTGGAAGCTCTGAGGAAGGTGGTGCTGGCCCTGCTCTGTGACTTGCTGTGTGACCGCGGGCAGGTTTATCGGCCCCTCTGAGCCGCCATGGATGGTCACTGCACCCCTTCCTGGAAGGACTCCACACCAGCTGGCCTTCTTCCCACTGACCACCAGATGGCAGCAGAGGCCTTGCATATGCTCTGAGACCTAGGTCCGCCGGAGACTGGAGTATTGGCCTCAAAAGGTCACCTTTTGAAGGGTGCAGGGAAGGGAACCAGCACAGAAGCACCCCAAGAGGCCTGGCTCTAAGGGTTTTGGGGCTGTGTGACGTGGAGCCAGGGGACCCACCCTGACCAGCAGGGAGCCAGGACCCAGGACCTGGGACCAGAGCTGGTGCAGAGCAGTGGTGGGTGCCTCCTTGTGCTGCTGCGCTTTGCTTTGTTTGCCGTGAGATTGGCTGGAAAAGAGCAGTGAGGGCAGGTGGGTGGCGGCCGGTGCTGTGGGGACAGGCCGGTGCTGTGGGGCCAGCGGCTGCGGCGGGGCCCTGAAGAGTGACATCTGTCTGCGGGGTCCCAGTGGCCCCGGCTCTTCCTGGGAGGACTCGGTTTCCCTCCTGCCCACAGCCACAGCAGCCTGAGGGACGCGGGGCAGGGAAGGAGCCAGCAGCCTGGTGGACACAAATGCGGTCACAGGTTGGGTGTCCTGAGGCCAGGGCTGTGTGCAGCTGCTGGCAGCCTCGTGCTCGAGTGCTGGGTCTCCAGGCACGGCAGGGTCAGGGCCACCGGCTGGGGACAAGACTGCACCCTGAGGTCTGGCTGCCTGCTTTCCGCCCCTAGCGCGCTCCCCAGCTTCAGAGCAGTACGTGTGAAGGGCTAGGGGAGCCAGCGTGGGGCCAGGGTGGGGTGGCCTGGCACGAGGCCTCATGGGCATCAGCTGCCAGGGTCTGGTGCTATTTGTCGACAGCCAGGAGCTGGGAGGTCAGTCCCAATGATCTGCCTGGACCCTTCCTTACCAACAAGGACTTTTCCACAGAAGGGTATATTTCTATGCAGTTCAGGCTGGCCTTGAACTCACTGTGTAGTGCAGGCTGGTCTCAGCGAGTCTTCTGCCTCAGCCTCCAGATGCCAGGATGACAGGTGTGCACCAACACGCATGCTGTTTCTAGGTTCTGGGGTTTAGAGGTTAGACAGCCTTTTAGGGGGCTCCTGGGGTCAGGTTTTCAGGAGACAGAGACCTTGTGAGACTCTTCCTTGGAAGGGACAGCACGCGTGATGTGAGTGCACACACTTATGCCCGTGCACATGCAGTGCACTTGCACAAGCACGCACACATGCATGTACTTTTGCACACACACGTGTGTACTCTAGTGGCCACGGCCAAGCTCTGAGCTCTGTGGCCAGCCTGTGGTTGCTCTGGCTTCTTTCTGTCCAGTTTGTACTTTTGCTTGATATGTACAATCACACAATCATGTCCTTGGCGTTGTCCCTCCTTCAGGGAAAGCTCTGCCTCACGCTCAAGGACACTCCAAGGTCACAGGAAGACAGAGCGTTGAGAAGCAGGGGCTGGCTTGTCACCTGAGCCCCTGAGCCACCTGGCCGTTACTTCCTGGACTGAGAAATCAGTTTATCCGTGTGGCTGGGAGCAGGGCCGTCAGGGTCCTCTGCACAGGGCTGGCCCAGCAGGTGTCTCTGGCTGGGTGTGGCGATGGCTGACTCCCAAGGGGCACAGGGTCACCATCGGGGGAGGGTACTATGGATCTGAGGGGGCAAGGAGGGAAGACAGGAGACCCCAAATTCTGTCCCTGGTGGAAGGATCCCTGGGACCTTGGGCCACAGTCAGGCTTCAGGTGGGTGGTGAGAAGGGTCTAGTTCTCGGGGTGGAGCTCAGGGCGATTGCTCTGCCAAGTGCTGGGCTTTGTGGCCCAGCATCAGCTGTGTGTCTGTCCCCCCCCCCCCATCCACTCAGCTGCTGGGAAGCACGATTCTGTGGGAGCCAGTTCTGGTCCCCAGGTGGCAAGTGTGTGTCCTAGGGTCACCACGAGCTGGTGGCATAAAACCTGCAGAAATTCACTCAGAGGCAGGAAGTCAAAAAGCCAAGGCCTGGTGGCCCCCGAGGGTTCAGGGCTGACCCTCCCTGTCTTGCTTGCTCCAGGGAGCCCGTGCGGGCCTGAGCATCCTCTTCCTAAACAGATGCGGTCGCAGGGCTCAGGGCAAGCAGCTGGACCCTTCGTTATCAGCAAGGGCTTTTCCTTCTCCAGGTGTGCTACCAGGTTCCAGGGTTAGAATTTAGACGCTCTTCTGGGGGACACCAGACCACACAAAAAAGTGTCAGTGCCACCCCAAGTCACCCTGTCCTTGTCTCTGGGATGCTTCTTGTACACTGTTGTGTGTGTTCCTCCACAGAAGCTCCTGGGGCTGGCAGGACAGATATCAACCCCTTTTAAAGATGAAGAAACTGAGGCCCGGGGATGCATAAGTGTAGGGTGAGAGGCCTGGGGTGGGAGCCCAGCTTGGCCCAAACTGACCAAGCTGGGACCAAACACCACAACCCATGCAGCACAGGGCAACCTTCCTGCAGTTCTTTGGGAAGAAATTCTGTGATTTATTGACTTTTCAGTAAAGTGGCGGCTCAGGATGCACTCATGTGGGAAGTCCCCCTGCTGCCCAGGGTCCCTTTAAGAGCTGGGCATGCCCTTGTCCACTGTGACCCTGAGGGCCAGCCTGCATCTCTAGGGCCAAAGCTGTGTTGATGTGCATGCGTTTCCATAGTGACCCACGGTGCCCGCCCACGGTGACCCCATGCCCAGTGTCCATCAATGAGTCAGCTATTAACAGACTCTCAGGGCAGCAGCTGGACTGGCCCTGGACCTGGGTGTGGCCACCTCAGACCCTGAATGGGGATGGAGCATCTGGTGTCGTGGAGAGGATGGCGGGACCTCAAACCTGGCCACGTGGGGAGGAGGTCCCTGGCCCGGGGTGGGGCAGCGGAGGGGTGAGGGTGGAGGCGGAGGTGTCCTCGTGTCCAGGGTGCATGTGGCGCCTGTGACTGGGGAGACGAGGGCTTTGCCCCTGTACCCCCAGCCTGCTGCACCTGGCAGTCGTGAGGCCCGATGTGCAGCTGCCTGTCGCTGGGCGCGTTTGCCCATAGGGCGATGGACCGGGCAGCTCAGGAGATGTCCTGGGGTGGCACACGGAGGCGACCAGGGCGGGGTGACCCCTTTGGCCTGGGGTTTGGGGCAGCCCCGACTGGCTAGAGCAGTTTGGGGGATGCTGTTGCTGCTAGGGGAGGCTGGGACTCAGGGAGGCCTGGGTGTGAGGCCACGCCATCTGCTGCTGGAGGGTCAGGGTCACTGTCCTCCTCATGCTTCTCATCCCAGCCTCGGCCTGCCTCTGCCTCCCGCCCTCGGCACACTGCGTCACCGGACAGGTCCCACCCTGAGACTGGGGGTGCCCTGTGGGGTGGGGAGGGGGACCGTGAGGCCCCATGATGCTGCACGTCTGCGGGAGGGTGGGGTGGGGCACCAGGGTGGACTCACTGGGCCCCCTTGCCCTGGGCCTCCTGGGGCTCCTCCCTGTGACGGGACCCCGCAGAGCACCAGCCAGGAGGATTCTGAAGTTGCTCCTAGCAGGCAGGGAAACTAAGTCAGGCCTGCTTCCTGTGGCCCGGCTGCCTGAGGCACAGCTGCCCGGCCTTGCGTGGTGAGGATGGCCATGCAGAGACAGCCCCTGGGCCCGGCCTCCCTGCCTGCCTCTGGCCACCGTGGATACCCCGAGTGCCGGGTGTGGCAGAGCTGACCCCGAAGTCTTGATGTACCCAGGCCCTCTGGGTGGGGTGCGTCCTTCTGGGCGGGGTCTCAGTGTCCTGGGGGTGCAGGGCTGGGGGCCTGGTTCCGAGCCTCTGGCCTGGCGGAGGTGTCCTGAGGGGAAGTGTGGAAGGTGTGGTTTTGGTGACCATCCTGGCCTGGGGGCTGGGTGACCACACTATGGCCAGTACACTTCCTACCTCCCTCTTCCCAGGACCTGGCAGGTGACCTCACAGCTGAGCTGTGAGCGGGAGCTTCCTGGGGGGTGGTCCCGGGCCCCATGCCTCTGACCTCTGCCCCCACGCAAGGTGGGCAGTTGGTGGCTGGGTCAGTCTGTACTGTTATCTCTGGGAGGAGGAAGGAGCTGGGGATGATGAGGGGTCCCTGCTGTACTAATGTGGGGAAACAGGAAAGCAGGGTTCCTGCTGCGGTACAGGAGTTTGCGGTGGCTTTCAGTGATGCAGGTAAAGTCTCAAATTGAAGCTTTGAGCATGTTGCCTCAGTTTCTACATCTGTGAAGGGGGCTGGTGCTGACCTCTCAGAGCCTTCCCCACCCAGGGGTTGGCGGGACCCCTCCTTGGCCCTGCAGTACTGCCACAGGCTGGGAGGGACCGTGGGTCAGCAGCTGGATCCTCTGTACCCTCAGTCAGCACTGGGCCTCAGACAGGGCCAACCTAGGCATTGGGGGGCCTGGATGTGGGAAAAGTCCTCAGAGCAAGAGGAAGCAGGGTGCACACCCCTTCAGGGGTTCGGAAAGTCCACCTGGCCCGAGCACTTTCCACGGCCTTGTCCACCTTTGAGGACCCGATCTATCTCCACCCCGTTCTCAGCTGGCCTGACCCACCCCAGACCTACCGCTTCCCCCACTCGTGGGTCTTCCACCCTCTACCATCCCGTTGACCTGCCTGATGGCTCCTATGGTCTGTGTCTGTCTCTGGGATGTCACCAGCCCCCTGGTGACACAGCCGGGAGTCAGGGGCTGACCCACACCTCTCCCTGTCCTTGTCACTATGCAGTTGCCAGCCAGGAACATCAGAGAGCTGGATCAGAGGCCACACCTTGGCTGCAGTGGGTTTGGGCAAACTGCAAGGTCCCTGTCCACAGGAAGGCCGAGGTCAGGGCCTGAGCCTGCTCCGCAGGGAGGACACTTCGGAGGGGAACGGACCACAACTGAGAGCAACAAAGCAGAAGCAGAGAATTGAATGAATCTCAGCCTTTAAAAATTCAGCGACACGCTGTGTAAATAACTTGCTCTCCATCTCATGCTCTGTGACCCTTCAGGGGCTGTGACACCCAGGGTGTGGCCCTCTGTGGACCTGGGCAGGTCACAGGGTGGTAGACTGTCGAGCTCAGCCCTGGCGTCAGGAGATGTGTGGTGGTGACCAGAACTCTCCAGCACTGGTGACCTGATCCAGGGACAAAGAGGTCACGCCACCCATGTGGGTGCCAGGTCCCCACCCTGCACTGTGGGCTGTGCAGGTGGCAGCATCAGTAAGCTGGGGCTGACGCAAGGGTGTGGGGTGCGTGGGGCGGGAACACCAGGTGCTGGAGCCCAGCCAAGCGCAGGAATCCCGTGACCTGGGAGGTGGCTCCAGCCCAGGCCAAAACCCCTCGCCCAGATTTCCCTGGATCTAGCTCCCCCGCCTCCCCCGCAATCTGTGGGTCACCCTGTCCCCCAAGCTGCTCTGTCCCCTCCTTGGTAAGGTCACAGCCTCACCCGAGGAAGGTGCTCTGAGCTTCTCAGTGCCCACGCAGTGACTCACAGTGTGCCAGTGAATGTCGCCGGCATGAATAACTCTGGTTCAAGGGCAGGTGACTCCACCCTCCTCCTGCTGTCACAAGGCAAGGGGCCTAGGCCTCGGGGCCCCAGCTCTCAGTCTCAGGGTCGCTGGACAGTCACGCGGGCCTCGGCAGGCTGATAGGGAGAGTGGGGGGCCAGAGGGCAGAGGGAGGCTCTGGGGGCAGGCTCAGGTCCTGGGCTCACAGTGCTGTGTTCCCCCACGGGGTAGATTGGCACAGCATCTGTGGCCTTGTCTTTCCTTGTTCAAGCCCACTTCATGTCCCTGCAGGACACACAGTCCAGAGGCTTGGGCAGCAGGTGGGACTCTGCCTCTGTGCCCTGCCCTCCCCCTGCAGCACCACACAGGCAAGGAGTGTGCCAGCACCGTGGCGACAGCACACATGGGCTCACACGCCCTTGCACACTGTGTGCTGCGAAGCAAGAGGAGGGCAGCAGGGAAGCCACCTGATGCGGCCACCTGGGTCCAGGTGCCACGTCTGTGCGGATTGCCGCTCAGCAGAGTTGTCATAGACCGGCATTTGGTCAACAAAGGAGGGAACAGAAGAGCCCCTCAGGCCCTGTGCACACACAGCAGTTATGGGGGGTGGGGTGCTGCCCTGCCAGAAGGGGGTCCCGAGTGTGTGTGCATCTGTGAGCACTGTTTGAATGCACTCCTGTGTGTCTGCACACACATGTGTTTGCACCTCCACAAACACATATGCCAGCAGCGTGCATGTCAGGAAGGACATGTGTGTAGAGGCAGAGCATGTACCTCTGTACCCGGGGGGACACACGTATGCGTGTGTGCATGTGTGTGCATGCATCCTGTGTCCCACAGGCCGGATGAAGACCTCAGGTCCCCCAGCTCTGTGCTAGCTCTTGGGGAGCATCTTCCTGGAAGCTGCCAGGGGCTCTGGGAGTGATGAGGGGAGGTGGACTGGCCCGGGGAGGAGCAGCTCCTCCTGGCTGGTGCCGGGTGGCACTGGGTGGCTATAGCACCTGGTCTAACGATTGCCTCAGCCCTGGGCCTGTCACTGGCCTACAGGGAGGAGAGTGAGGCAGGTAGACGCGTTCGCAGAGCTTGCTAAGTTAGCCATGTAGCCGGCCCCGATGGGCGGCCCAGAGGTCACAGTGGGGTCGGTGGGATGGTGGCTCTGTCTTTGACCTCAGTGCCCACTTCTCTCTGGGCTGGCAGCCCCTTCTCCTGTGCTGGGCCAGCCAGAGGAGCTGGGGGAGGATGGCCTGTCCTGTGCCCATGCCCTGGGAGCCCCTCTGGGAAAGGACAGAAGGGTCCCTGTCACCAAGAAGGTCTAGCAAGACCAGAAGCCCAGGCTGAGTGTCCTGCCTGGAGGTCCCACACTACTGCTCAGCCCTGGGCCCCCCAGGCCCAAGCCCCTGTTTTCTCAGACTGTTTGCTCTGGGAATGGGCATGAGGACTTCAGGTGCCCAGGGTTGAACATGAGCTGGCTTCGCCTGGGTGCTGGTTCTTGAGCCCAGGATTAAGGGATCAAGGGACAAGTGCGGGGGGCAGGTGCCTGGCAAGAAGCACAGGTGAGTGATGGGCCAGCTGCCCTTTTCCTGGGTTCACACTCCTCCTGCCCCCTTCCCCTTTCCTCCTCCTCTTCTTTCTCCATCACTCTCATCACCACCACCATCACCACCATCACCACCACCA
>PVLA01019956.1:0-11182 GCA_004027455.1 Hydrochoerus hydrochaeris
TAGCATCAAGTACAGCCTATCTACTGACAAACTGTGGTAACTGTCAACCTGATACCTTCAACCATGGGAGCAAGTTTTACAGTTATATAATAAAATGCAGCATTAGGAACTTGTGTGTGATGATTCCCTACATGGGGTGATTTTACCCTGTGTGGGAGGAGAGGAGGGTGTAGGGAGATGGGACAAGACAGAGAGACAATAAGTTCCCATATAGTAGAAGCAAGGCGGGAATGAAGGGTGATAGGTGAAGTTTTGGGAAACTGGAGGACACAGGAGAGAAGAAAATGAAAGTGCAGGGAAAGGGGTATTGAAGTAAACCAGAAAGTGAAGAGAGTATTAATTCCTGTGAAATTGTCAAATCAGGAGATAGTTGAGGAAAAAGAGAAATAAGATGAGTAGAAGAAAACAAAAAGCTAAGAATCCTAACTGGTGAAAAAAGAAGAAAAAGAAAGCAGAAAATAAAGAAAAGGAAAAAAAGAAAAGAAAAAGATAAAAGCAAAGTAAAATAGCCACAAACAAAATAAAACACACACAAACAAAACGAAACAAACACACAAAACCAGCTAGACAGCAAAAGGATAACCAGCCAGCCAAACAGAGAAAAATAGAAGTAGGAAAATTGCTCTGGTGCCCCTAGTTCTACAGCAGTTTCCAAGTCAGATTCCAGTAACGCGCACACAGTCAAGTTCGCAGCGGGACTTGTGCGGTAGCGTATGAACATGAGCTTGGCTTCTGGATCTAGGAACTGGGACCGGTCTTTTGTTTCTTGCGTTCTCCCGGACTCTTTGATATAACATGTCCCACCCACTTCTGTTCTTCCTGTCTGTGTGGTAGAACACCGTGCTCACCTAATTTACCAACTGCTGCTTCACATTCTCCCCATTGTTTCAGACTGTTCCAGGCCGCAGGTCCCGCCTGCTTTCCAAGAGTGCGCGCCCGCCCGTTCCGCTGTTCTTGCTGGGCCGCTGCACAGCCACGCCTGCCTGCAGCTGGGCCTGTTCTCTCTTGAAGGGCGAAGAGGGGATTGGGTAAAGAAGAATTAAAATCCATCATGTACGGGTACAAATTCCAAACATGTATCAATGCAGTGAAAAGAAAACAAATGCTTTTCTTCACTGACTTTGGAGCTCTTTTAAGGCATAAATTTCTAGCAGGTCCCCGTCCTTGTTATGTTGGGTTGCATTATCTGCCAATGACTCACTGGTGAGCATTCCTATACTATTACTTCCTTACCTACATGTCTGAACTTTCCAGAAGTTTTCCCTTTCACTTGAAAGTATTAAATATTGTCCTGGAGAAATGTATGAAAGTTCAAACCCTAGTCTCTATCATTGTCCTATCACATACACTTATTAGTAGGTGTAGAAGGCAGCTAAAAGAAATGTAGTCTTTTTAAACAAATTTTCCAGGTAAATGAAAATAAAAATGAAAGCACCTGAGATGAATATTAGAAACATCAGGCTTATCTTATGATATTTGTAGAACACAGAAAAAAGTGAAGTAATATTTCCAAAAAGCAATTTTAAAGATTCTAAATTTAAAAATTGCTAAAACCATTTTACAAGTCAGTTTCCAATACTTTCTTCAACTATATAAGTCTATACCTCTGATAATATGATATAGAGTAATGTTTATTCAATTTCCTTTCACTTTCTTTGTGAATGTAGGCTAACTTCTGAGGTTGTATAAAGAAGTTGAAGGGAGACAGTAAATTTGAACTTCCTATAATGACAAGTCATGGATTACACAGATCTGGAAAATAAGTCTATATGATTTTATGTAGCACAAATATATGTAAAATATGTTCATAAGGGAATGTTTTAATATTACCAACTACATGAATTTTTTATTGCACCATAATAATTATTTTACGTGAATACTGTCAGACAGTAATATGATAAAATGACTGTATCAAATTTTGCAATGCAGTTCTATGGCTCATATAAATATATCAAATTTCAAATAATCATTCTAAATGATAGAAAATTCTAGGAATATTTATCTGTAGAATTCTCAGATTAGCAAATTCAAGTTTTTAGGCTACTATAATTCATTTTATGATGATATAGATACTAATCTGTATGTTATATATAATTATGATGATTATATATAATATATAATTCTTATATCATGTATAATGTTCAATATAATATCTAAAATGTAACATATATCAAATTAATTTATTAGACATTAGAAATTTAGAAAAAATAAATTCTTGTAAAGAAAACTTAATCTCTGCCAATATGAATTTGAACATGTTTTCACTTTCATTGTACAAAGTGAATACTAATTTAGATTATATAATCTAAGATAATGTTTCAGGAAAATATTTAGAAACCTAATATTAATAATTTGAAAGACATGTTTGCAAATTGTTCCTGAGATGAGTTGTGCGTCATCAAGCAGAAGCACCAAAAAGGATTTGGAGGCAGATTTATTCTACATGGATGAGCACTGATCAGGATCATTCCCGAATTATCAGGCCCTGAAGGCCAAAGGAGATGGGATTTTACAGGACTGCAAAGGGGAGTCCAAACAGTGGGGACTTGGCTGTCTTTGGTTCTTACAATATGCCTCATAGTGACCAGCTGTGCATCACAGTGACTAGCTGTTTCTAGGAGACAGAAGCAACCAGAACTGCAACAGGAACTATTACCTGGGTGACTAAGAAACTGAAGTATACTGGCTTGGGGGTGGGTGGCGGTCACATTTTCTACTGCGACTGCACACAGGCATTTATCTCCCCCCCCACCCAATTACCAAAGTTAAAAGAATTTTATAATAGTATTTATTTTATACAAATCCTGAACAAAGTTTTTATAAAATTTGAAAGATCTTCTATGAAACACATATAAACTAGGCAAGCCCTTTTAATATAAAATGATCTCATATCAATTGTAGTTCATTTTAATTTAACAACAAAATTAATTCTCTTTTTATTTCAAGAATATCCAACTTTATTTAAATTCACAGTATCAAATTTTATTAAATACTCTCACTTCAATTTTACAATGAACACAAGAAATTTGTAAGAGTATGTTATATATAAAAACTGCTTGAGTTATTTGGCATAGATAATGTATATCCAAAAATGCCAAATTTTATTGTGAGATCTTGTTTCTTTTCTGCTAGCAATAAATCCATATAATAATTTCATTTTTGCACAATTTGACTTTGCAGGTGTATTACCATAAATGATAACAAATTTGTAAGTGTATTGAATTCTTTTAAAGAACTCCCACAAATATTTTCCCCAAAATAAACTTTAACATTTAACCAAAGTAACTATATGATAAACAATATTGTAAAGAATGAGGTAAATTATATTTATATTGCCAATTTATAAAACATATGCATTTGTATTCTGGCTTCATAGAGATTAAAGATTCCTTTTTTTTCTAGATATGTATGCAGCAGGCACTGAACTCCTGCTTCTGCCTCCCATTGCTGGAATTATAAATGTGCAATACTGTCTTTGACTAAGAATTTTTCATATTAAAATTTTTGACTACTTAATTTGCTTACAAAGAACTCTGAAAGAAGTGTTTCAGTCACTTGGGTATAAATAGATATTCTTTACTTTCATTTCTCTGAAGCACATACATATTTTAAATAAATTAACAATCACTTCATAGTATATGCTATGAATGATAAATAGTACATGCTGTTAATAATTTCCCTAAATCAAAAAAAATCCAGGAATTCAAAATAGTATTCTATTAAAACCAATATTTAGAAATTAAGTGCAATTCTTTGCTTCTTATTTTCTTCCTGCTTAGGTTCAATTTTATTCCAATTTTATATTTAGAGTTTCTTAAAATACACAGAGAAGTTGAGAACATTAAAATAAGCACATGCATATATACCTTTACTTTTTTACTATATCAGGTCTTAACAGTGATTTTATTTTTCTAAACATCTCTGAGTAGAATGTAGATGTGTACTTGTTATTTGCTATACAACTTGAAAATACATTTAAAACACTATGTTATGTAACTCTTACTCTAAACTGAGTATCTAAAGTAAAAGAGGCATTGTCCTCCTTAAACAGTGTCATCGTTGCATTTAAGAATTTAAATTAAAAGCAGTGACACTATTTAACAACCATACATGTTTTTAATTTCACTACTTATGCCCTTCATACTTACTTGATATTTGTTTAATTTGAATCACAGGATCCAACCAAGGATCATGCCTTGCATTATTAGACATTTTTCTTTAATTTCCTTTAAAATAAAAGAGTTCCTTTATTTATCAATATCTTTTCTGCCACTAAATGTTTTAAATACTTTGAGTTGCGTTTTATTTATCATATTTTTATTTTATGTCATCTGTATGCCTAATAGAAATACAAAGTGTGAATTTAAGGTCTTGAACCTACATTTTTCCTTTATAATACGAATTCACTATCTAATTTCCCCTGTGGATATGGTGGAAACCTTGAAAACCATGAGACAGCACTCCCTGGCAATGGAATCAAAATTGAAGTTGTTAAAGCTCTTCTGATCTGAGATGCAGTTTTCTTTGTATAGTTGGTCTTTTTTTCTCTGTAATCATTTTTGTGTTAATTTTGATCTTAGTATTAGGGGTTTGCTTGTTTCCAAATCCAGACCTCTAGATTAAGCCACTGGAAATATAGTCTCTTTGAGGCTACAGAGGAATAACTTATCATACTCCTCCAATGTCTGTATCTTGGTTAGAATGCTTGCCGAGAGATATGATAAAAATTTAAACTTAAGTTTTTTTGTGTTTTCAAGAAGAGTGGTGCAGTCATATAACTTCTTTCATATAGCTAATAGGGCCATGAAATGCAAATTTTATTGAAATATGAAAACATAGGAATTGGTGATAAATGATTTGTTTATTCTGTTTACTTCAATAGCTTCATATTTTCAAAGAGATTCAGAAATTAGAATTAATTTTCAAATGCAGGAAACTACATTTTAAAAACTGTCTTATTTGTACAATCAGCCTTATATTTAACAATCATATATTTCATGTGTGATGCAAAATCTCTAGGTTCAATAATCAATATATTGAAAATGTGAATTTTCATCTATATAATAAAATATAATATATAGTTTTCCATGTGCCTCAAAAGTTAAGGCACTGAAGAGTTGTAAGGATCTTATCCTTTCACATGATCACAGCTTGAAGAGTTTGAATCTTTAGTTGCATCCAACTAACATCATCTATTGAAGATGTCAACAAAGACTTTATTCTCAAACAAAGTTTATGGGTGTGTGTATAGGTATTGTTGATAAACTGATTATTTATATTCAATTAATGGTAATTTCCATAATCTGCTAATGTTATTCCATCAAAAAAAGGACCATTATGAAAAAAATGTGTTTTCATGTAAACACAGGTAGAGTGCTAACATTGTTCTTTCAACCCAAATGAAATGGGTTTCACTTTGCACTCCTCAGAGTTGCTTATGGCTGCCTACAAGGTGTGACCTTCCCTTCCAAGTAAACAAATTAACTTCCTAAAGTACAGCTAGATAAAAGATACCATATACATGTTGACATCTTATTGTAGCTATCCTGTAACCCACCATTACAACTTCAGAAAAAAAAATGACACATCTTTCCTGATTCAAGCTAATTCAATTACCTGTTTGCTGGATTTTTCTCTCTGTCACCTCTCATATATGCTTTGCTATTGCTTCTACCTTTTTCTTTAATTTTTTTATACATCTGTTTTCTCTGATATTCTTAAATTTGCATTATGTTCTAGGTTTTACTAGTAAATACATTAAATACTCAATATAGTCTTATAAATTCATCATTCACACACATAGCTACCATGGTATTTTCATTTCCTTTGTCACTATAAAATTTTCTAAAAGAATATTATTCATTCTTCACTGAGATTCAATCTTATCTCTGTTTATTAATTCGGTTGACTTTCAGACTGGATCCACTAAACAAAGTTATACAGTGATACTCTAATAATAAAAAGACTATCTTTTTCTTTTATGTTTTGGCTAATTTCTCAGACATGTCTATGAGAGTTTCATGTCTTCCTTTACTGGACTTCTATATGATGATCTATTTTAATGTAAGACTTACTTCTAGTAAACTTTCTGCAGTTGTGACTGAAAGTAAACCTGAATATGTCTACATTAAAATGTTTTTAGCTTTTACTATTTGTAAATCAGTGAACATAGCTGTTCCAATAAAACTTTATTTACAGTTTGATAGCAAGTCAAATTCAGCCCATCACAATTTTCTGACATCTGTTACATCACACTATCCAGTGGTTTTTTTATCCATTACTACTATATGTACTATATGTAACAAAATAATAACATCTGTGGATTTTCTTATTTAACATTTTCTCTCAGATACACACTATTTTCAGCATTTGACTCAATATTTGCAGATGTCACATTCCTGAATAGGCAAACAATATTTTAAAATGTTATAGAAATAAATTATATGTATATATATCTTGTGTTACCTCTGCTGTCCAGAAAACTGATAATAATGATTTAAAACCCAGTTCATGTTATATTTCTTGTGTAAAGTTATGGTTATACTCCAGCATTAAAGACAAACATTTCTATTTGCATTTTTTCTATCATGTTAGTAGTGTTTTAGCATTTTTTTAAATATATAATTTTATATAAGGATATTTACTCAATCAAGGCAGTAGGGTAGGGTCAATGACATAACTCCCAGCATGCATGGCTTCCTGGCAGGTCAGTTGTTTTAGTAAAAATTTAGTTTATTTTTCACACTGAAATGTTTGTATAGTGAAGCTAGAAACAAACATATTTCTTTTCATTTACTATGAATTAAGTAATTATTACTTTGTTATTAAATCTTATAATTATAAAATAATATATTAATAAAATTTATATAATTTTTCCTGACTGGTATTTCCAGACTAGTATATTTCTGTAGTTGCTTTAACAGTTTGATCAGAATGCATTAACTCCTGTAGTAACTTCAAAATTCTAAGAGCTTAACACAGGGAAGTTTATTTTTCTTTGATAGCACCATGCACTCATGGTCAGTTCTCTTTTTTGTAATGAGGGCGCCCTCTTCTCAATCCTAGTAGTGTGCTGCATTCATGGAGGAACAATATCTGATCACCATTTTAGGGGTCGGGCTGAGAGTTGATGGACTGTTTTTCACTTCTGAACTCATTTGATTGGATGCTGTCATTTTTCTGCATGCAATTTAATGAATAAATTACAGAACAAAGAAACAAACAATCCTGGCAGATAGCCATGAAACAGAATAACAGATAAAGGGATAACTCAATTTCAGTCCATCCTATATATTTGTAAAATTTCTTCTTGCTTTCTTGATTAATTTTTCTACAATTAGTGATTTCTTAGTATTAGTTCAAAGCTTTCTTACATAAAATAAACAATTTTAAGTGATCCTAACTCCAGGTACTTTTGATATTACTTTCCATCATTCCTTACATTATTGGAATAAGTTGCTGCCTCCCAAGATATAAAAATTTCCAATAGGTTAATAATTGGTACACACCAAATCATATTTAAATGAATTTAGCTGGATCCAGAAATGCTTCTTTGGTGTGATTATCTTGTTTTTGTTTGTTTATTTTACTGCTGTGTATGTTCTGCTTTTTGTAATAAGCAAGAGCCTCAATAAGCATCTTTCCACTGAATAATTCAGTGGAGTATTCATGATAATATTTAAAATTAGTGTTAGGGGTCTTCAAAGATTAAAAAAATGTAATATTTTTATCACATTTTCTACTCTTCCATTTTTTTGTTATTGTAAAAACATACCTTAGATTGGATAATTTATTATAACAGAAATTTTTATATCAGACTTCTGGATGTTGGGAGCCCAAGAACCACACATTTTTGTGTCCAGTAAGGACCTGGTCTTCTGAAGCTGTCAGCTAAAATAGACCCCTCTTTCTGTTTCAGGCAACTGAGTTCGATAGATATATTATATGCAGTCAGACAGGGCTGAGTACCAGAAGGAGCCAACGCAGAAGCCCAGATATCTTGCAATTGTGGGGCAGACAGACATCTCCCAGTGTGAGCCAGACTTCAAGACAAAAGATTAAACAAATGCACGCACATCCCAAGGACTGATATTCTAAATAGGTCTCTATCATCCTGGGGAAGCCAGGAGTCACCATCCCAACCCCTATGGGCAGAGTCACTGGTCTTTAAGCATACCCACTTGCTACATGACTAGTTTTCCCATTTGTTCCTAATTTAATCAATTTCACCCGAGAAATCAATCTTATTGGTTGACCACAGTTTGTCCCACCTCATACCCACCTTGTGAGTTCTCATGTCTTCCCTACATTGGACCCATCTCGCATCCTGGTTTTACGCTATAAAAGTCCCTAGAAAAGACAGAGTCTGTGGCAACCCACTCTGGACTCCTTCTGTCTCTCAGACAGAAGCTTTCTTTCTCTTCATAAATATTCCTACTCTTAACCTCTGTTGTTCCAAAATTTCATCCTTCCACTGTAGAGCACACAAACTCATACTGGACATATAGTAGGCCAGGGGCTTCATTCCCCTATATCACTTCTTTAGCTTGTGAGTGATGAGTATATAGTGTGAACAAGGAGAAAGTGGACTAAGTCAGTAACGTTGTGGACATAATGAAATTATTAAATTGTTTAAGTGTTCGTGTGACAAATTACAGAAAAGAGTTGGCAAGATCAAAATTGATGTATGAATGTATGGAAATGTCATGGTCAGACTTATTAACTGTGAAACGAATACTCATTAATAATTAAAATAATTTTTTAAAAAATAAAATGCATATGTGGACAAACAGTAGTCTTGTGCTCTTTTGCCACTCCACTGCTCTTCAACAGTACATTTTATTACTAACATAAATGTCTCTCTTGTATTTATAAACAATTTTAAAACTGCCAATTTCAGGTGGCACCTATTTACTGAATATTAAGATGGTTCATTTTTACAGTGTTCAGACTCACTTCTCTTGTTCATCTTATTCTTTTGTTTGTTTTTCTTTTGGTTATAATTGTCCAAGTTTAGAATTTACTCAGTTTCCTATATAGAGCACCAAACATTTCCCCTAAGCTTTCCAGGACAATCTGATAACTGCTAATGATCAGGTGATCACACTTCCACATGTCCCACTATGTTAAATGATTGGACAGTTCTGCCTCAGCTTCTTGGAAACCTGCTTTCCCAGACCTCTGCTCATTTGCTCAATCTGGAGTCATCTGTAGGACTGGTACGTAAATGCCATCCTGCTGTTTTCCTCAGTTTCCCTCCTCTTAGATATCCTGTTTCCTGAATGTTTTTTCTTTCATCTTCTTGGTTAAGTCCTTCATTTAGGTGAGATACATTCTCAATCTTTCTGAAAAAGGGAAGTAAATATTTGGAGGCCCCTTGACCTTGGCCAGGTTATAGGGCTTACCTGGGTTCCAGATGGGACAGAAAGGGCACTTGGCTTTACCTTAAATTAATTTGATTTTTACTAAAGCAGTAAAAAATATTGAAAAAATATATGGGATTTCAGTGAGTTTTTGTTGTTTCATTTGTGATCCAAGTGTCATGGTCAATGTAGCCCAATTATAGTCATAGACTGTAACCTGAGGTCACAGATGCTTTTTTTTTTTTTTTTAAAGAAGCACAAAGTGCCCAGTGGAAGGGAACATGTCAATATTCAGGAGTCTGCCTAATATATTCTGTTTATTATTAGAGCATTTCATTGCTCTTATTTATGTAAATTTTTTTATTCTGTGAGCTCAATTAAGAGTTTGGCTGGATAGAACACTCTAGGTTGAGAATAAGTTTTCCTTAAATTTTGGGTGTTTGACCTGACTACTCTTTAGCATCGAATGTTACTTTTAAGGAACCCAAACTTTTCTTTATTCCATTATATAACCTTCTACCACCTTCTTTGATTTTCTTTCTAAGCAACTGAGTTTCTTTACTCTTGAATTTAGGAATGACAGATTTGGTAAGCATTGGCTGTTTTTAAATATTACAACCTCCAGGCACTGGAGCCCATGCCTGTAATCCCAAAACTTGGGAGCCCGAGGCACAAGGATCACCTTGAGTTGAAGTTATAATTAGATCAAAGAACACTTTCATTGGCCATGTTAATCAGGGATTTCTCTAATATATTTCTGTATAGTAGATACATAACTGCTTTGTCTCTATCTCTATGAATAGGTTTCTATGAATACCTATGTGAAAGTGTACAGATTATATACATGTATGTGTATATATATATATATATTTGCCTGTTGGCACATAGGAAGAAATTTATCATTAGATAAATTAGATGAATTAGAGTCATATAATTATGGCAACTGCGAGTTCCCATCTGCTGTGGAGACTCAGGAGTGCTGCTGGTGTGCTCAGAGGTGTGAAAACTGGGGGTCCCGTGCTGTTGCTTCTGTCCAGATCAGAAAGCCTAGGAAGCAGCAGTGCTGTGGGTAGGAGACAATTTAGGCAGCAGCTCCAACTAACTGGTAGGCAAAGGAAGACTGAATGATCTTTCCTCCCAGGTTGAGATGCTGCCTAGATTCAGCCTTCTTTTGAAGTGAATTCCACTTTTATTTTCCTTTTGCTTCTTTGTAGGCTCTCAGTTGATGGTACCCACTACACTGGTCCATCAGCTTGCCTTGCTCCACCAATTTGAAAGCTAATCTCCTCCTCTACATACACCTTCACAGATACATCCAGAAACAATGCTTAACCATACCTGGGAATCTCATGACTCAGTTACACAAAATTAACCAGGGTGGCCAACTAGTGAATGAGTAAAAAAATAAATACAAAGCCCCACCCACACTTAGCCCAAGAATGTGGTCAGTAGTTATTAGCTCTCTCTTTGTATCTTTTGGCTTGCCTTACAATTTCCACTGAATCTTTGGCTTTCTTTTTCTACCCTTTTCTCCCAGTACTTGGGACTGAGCCCAGGGTTTTGCATTGAGCTACATTTTGGACACTTTTTTTTACTTTGAATTTTGTGACAGCATCTTGGCAAGTCACTAAGTTTCCCAGGTTGGGTTCCAAGTTGTGATCATCTTGCTCCACCTCCAGAGTTAAACTACACCAAGATAGTGCCATTGTAAATTATTTAGACAATGACGGTTAATTTTCAAGTCCTTTGGATAGAGATGCCTCTAAAATAGAGGAATGCTGTATCTGGCAACTGTGTAAATAACGAATTGCTAACTACTA
>PVLA01019957.1:0-11178 GCA_004027455.1 Hydrochoerus hydrochaeris
AAGCTATGTTGGGCAACAGTACAGGTGTATTACATGTACTTATAGCTTACACTGTCCACTTATGATGAGTTTATCAGGATGCAGGTTGAGAAAAATCTATATGTATGTAATAAAAACCTTATGATTATATATTTCTATTCTCTACCACATAGACATATGCTACTGTTGCAGTACATTTTAATTAAACATGTTATAAATGTTTACTTTCCTTTAATCAGATGATTATCTTATTTTAAAAACAAAAAATAAAATAAAAATGATAATTTACTTTACTTTCCTTTAATCAGATGATTATCTTATTTTAAAAACAAAAAATAAAATAAAAATGATAATTTCAAAACAAAATAGGAGATTAACACTAGTTAATATATTGTATATTGCTATCTTCAAAGTAGTTGCTTAGGTTACAAGATATAGGTGTGAAAAAAATGATCAAACAATTGAACAATAAAAACAAACTGTTGTTTTTGATGAACTAATGGATAGTACAGTTATCTATGAATACAGATATATAGATACATACACATATAATCTTTTCCCTTCTTTCTTTTCTCCTTTCTCCTATTCCAGTTGTTCTTTATTTTTGAGTAGTTTCTTTCCCTTACTCTTTCACAATATCTATTGTACATTTTGGATCTTATTTACTCTTTCAAATTTTTACACTACGGGGAGAAAAAGATATTTACACATGCAAGTCTGATTCATTTCATTTATGAGTATGGTCTCAAGTTGCATCCATTTATCTATAAAAGCCTTGAGTTTATCCTTCTTTATAGCTGAGTAGCACTCTATCATATAAAAATAACACACCTTTTTATCCATCCCATGGTTGATGGGAGTTTGGGTTGTTTCCAAGATTTAGCTATTACAAATTGTGCTGCTAAGCACATAGGTGTGCATGTATCACTGTGGCATGATGTCTTCAATTCTTCTGTGAAAATACCCTTAAGAGGAATAGCTGGGACCTCGAAACCTAGTTTTTATAGAAATCCCAACACTGATTTCCACAGAAGTGGCACCAATCTACACTTCCACCAACAGTGGAGAAGGGTTTCTTTTTCCCCACAGCCCCACCAGCATTTGTTATTGGTTCATTTTTTTTATTATAATCATTCTTTCTGGAGTGAGATGGAATCTCAATATTGTTTTAATTTGCATTTCTCCAATGACCAGTGATGCTGAACATTTTTTCATATACTTATTTTCCATTTGTATTTCTTCATCTGAGAAGTGCATGTTCATTTCAGATGCCTATTTTTGGACTGGGTCTTTCAATTTAGGGGGCCTGATTTTTTTCAGTTCTTTGTATGTTCTAAATGTAAGTCCTTTGTCTGAGGGACAGTTGGGTAAAATTTCTTACTATTTTGTGGGTTCTTTTCACTCTATTGGTGATTTCTTTTGATGTGCAAAAACTTTTTAATAAGTTGCAATCCCAGGTGTCAGTTCTTTGAAGTACTTCCTGTGCAGTTTGTGTTTTATGAATTTTTTGCCTACTCCTATGTCTTTAAGATTTCTACCTACCTTGTCTCCCAGTAGATTTAGTGTTTCTGTTTTACTATTCAGATTTGTGATCTATCTTGACTTTATTTTAGTGCTTGGTGATAGACATGGGTCTAATCTTAGTCTTCAGCATATGGAAAGCCGATTTTTCCAGCACCATTTCTAAAAGAGGCTATCTTTCTTCTTGAACATATTTGGCCCTTTTGTCAACATAAGGTAGCCAAGTGTCTTTGTAGTCTCCATCTTCTAATCTGTTCCACTGATCCTGAGGTCTGTTTTTTTGTCAGGACCATGCTGATTTTCTTACAGTAGCTTTGTAGTATAATTTCAAGTCAGGGATTGTGATGCTTCCTGTCTTGCCTGTTTCCCAGGGTTGCCTTTGCTATTCTAGGTCTCTTCCATTTTCAAATGAATTTTAGGAATGTTTTCTCTAGTATATGATAATCTTTGGTAAAATTTACGGACAAAAAAACCCTTCTAATACTGGCTTATGTGATGTCATTTGCATGGCTATTCCTCCCTTCATGTTTAACAATGTTTCTGTATTGTGTCATTTTCTTTCTGCCTAAAAGACTTTAGTTTGCACCTCTTGTAGTGTAAGTCTGCTGATGATACTTTTTCAGCACTAGTATGCTAAGAAAAGTCTATTTCACCTTCAGTGTTAAGATATACTTCAACTGCATAGAGAATTACAAGCAGCTTATCTTTCTTTTAGTACTTTAAAAACTGGCCTTTTTTAAAAACTGTTTCCTAGCAGAAATATGCTGGCAACTCCATATATGTTTCATTGTCTATATACTGTTTTTTTAGCAGCTTTGAAGATTTTTCTTTTAATCACTGGTTTGAGAAACTTAATTATTATGTTCTTTAGTATAGGTTTTTCCATTTTTCTCTGGGATTTATGGTCTTTTTAGACCTAAGTGATTGTAGCTTCTGGAATTTGGGGAAATTTTGCACAATTACTATTTCAAATATTCACCTCCCCTCATTCTACAGGGCCTCCTCTGTTACAGATATATTACATTGCTTAAAGTTGTCCCACAGATCATCAGTACCTGCTACTATTTCATCTTCAAGTTCACCAACATTTCCTTTTTCCATGTCTTATCTGTCATGAGTATGTCATTAAGTTTATCCAGTTTATTTTGCATCTCAGGTTTTTCATAATTAGATGATCAGTATGGCTCTTTAAAAATGTTTTCCATATTTCATCTTTTTTGGTTGACTCAATTAATTCAACTGGTCAAATATTCTTGTCTGCTAACTCTAGCATGAAAAATGTATTTTTAAATTACATTCTACTTAAATGACAGTATAATCTTACTTATCTAAATTGCTTATCTTTTTAAGCTAAAATACCAGATTAATAGTTTAATGAAATTCATTGAAATAGAAAGTCTTGAAAAATCAGGACTACTGTAATAGAGTAAAACATTTGTTGCTTTAAAATATGATGATATAGCACAGTGTTAACACTCACCTAGTTCTCCAAAGACACAATGCTTCTTCTAAAACGTAATAATTCACATGTAATGCCAACAATTTATTTCTCACTTCTTTTGCAGATTTTCGACTATACACTGAATAAACTATTTTTGTTCGGGCCCTTTAAATTGAAATAGTAATAATTATAAGTAGAATTCTGAATATATGATAATGAATTAAAAACTTTTAGCAACTTGAAATTACAACCCTTACTGGATGGAGTACTGATATACAAGAAAATAATATAACTTACTTTTGCGACAGCCCTTTCAACAGTCCTCCTTCAATTTTGAACATGCAAAAATTTAGAGCAGCTTGAATTTTACATATTCTGCTTGTTAGCATACAGCCTCATCTAGAACTGTACTAGGTAGCAGAATAAGAGCTCAGGATATAACCTGTGCTTCACATAATCCACTGAATTATTAACCTGCACATGGAATACATTCTGATAGAGACTGAATTAGTGAAAGACAGACTTCTATAAAGAATTTCATCTATAGAAATTTAGAAAAAATAGATGAGCTAAAGTTGAATAAAGAAAATAAAACACATATACAGTGAGCAGCTAGGATATGTAACAGGTTAAAAAAGCACTTCACAGTTCTGGGATGAGGCTCAATGGGAGATATTTGCCTAGCATGGAAAAGGCATTAGGTTCAATCCCAAGCACTGCCAAAAAAACAAAAGAAAAAGTTTTTAAAAGTTTAAAAAAATATGTATATAAAAAGGAAAAGAATTTTACCGAATCTCACAGGTGCTCACTAAGCTATGGTACAGAAATGGTTTGGTCTTAAGCCAGAATTCTTATGAAATCTTGAATAAATGATCACTTGTACATTAAATGTTACTTAGGATTTGGAGCAGTATGGGATACCTAATCACCACAACCATACATAAAACTTTGAAAAAATTTACCTCTAACAGTAGACCTAAAAAGGAAAAGATTATCCTGACAATTAACAGAATGATCAAAATAAGTTTCAAAAAGCAGCCATGTAAAGAGAAAACTTTTGGCCCTCAATGTAAAATATAGCTTTCACATTCAGCTAGCAAAGCACCTTAAATTTTCATCAAAGCAGGCAATATGGCAAATTTTATGTACTTTATTTTCCTGTTTCAAAAAGTTGTTGGGCACCAGTAAGATCTAAACGTTTCTTCCATCAGGCAAAGGTCCTTGTGGAGTTTATAGCATAGGCTATGAGTCATCTAACTTCCTCCTATTTCTACTTAGGAATTTTCCTAGAACAGCCCCCACCCCCTGGCATATATAAGACACATTTTTCACTAAGCAAAATAAGTTTTCCTTTTTTCACGCTTCTGAGATTTATTAAAACTGCTTCAAAGGAAAGAGGCTCATACTGTCATTTCTGGATGATTACTATAGATTTTTTCAACTTTCAAAGATGAGTGCAAGGATGTGTGTGTGTGTGTGTGTGTGTGTAAAAACATCCCTGTTCCTGAGAACCAGCAGCAGGCAGAGCATGAGTCAGGGTGAGACAGCCAGTGGTTGCCAACCTCAAGTCTGCATCCTCATAGTACGGGTGGTTCACAATGGGGTGCAGCGTGGACAGCTTGATGCTCACCATTGTCTGCATGGTGCCTGCAAAAACAGTGTCTGAAAAACATGAAAAGCAAAAGTTAAACTTACACATAGTATGTGAATTCAAGTTAAGAGAGAAAGATGAAGCACACTCAAATAATAACCACAGGGGTTTGGGTGAAGGTAGACCCTGTGTGGCATACAAGTGCTTTCTAAAGCCCTGGGTTCACTCCCTGGAAAATAATCATTGACATCATTCTTTTTATTCACTCAGGATTTACTCATTGCCTGCTATCCTAATAGGTAACTTTTGTTACACTGATGCTAGGGTCTATGCTCAATATATTCATAAGGATTAAGTGATTTCACTTGCACACCTCTATGAGGGGAACTACACTTGCCTTGCCGGGTAGGTGAAGAAGCAGACAGCAAAGTGAAGTGAGTCACCAAGACTGCACAGATAAAGGATGCACAGCTCAGTCTCTTGGCCTCTTGATGGCAGCCTCCTATCATGTGTGAGCAACACACAGGAGAGAAGGGATTTTTCATATCTTGTGAGGGCAAAGCATTTTCAATGCTAGGAAATGAGAGATTGCTATGAAAGGCAAGTCTCATGGTGCATTTTCTCAAATGACCCTGTGTGCTGTAAAGAGTATGGTCTTGAGGATGTGCCTAAGGAAAACACTGCAGTCTCTCCTCAGATGGTCTGAAAACAGTCATCCCCGTGTTCTCTTAGTTTCTGCCTGAGTCATCAAGCCAGTTTATTACTTGTTAGTCGTGCTTTTTGAGTGGCATGCATGCATTTGGTCACAACTAGGAATATATCAAAATCTACCACCTGATGTAATTTCAGTTTTGCTTACTGGAAGACCAAATGCTTACTTTCTGACATTTTTGTGTGATAAATGTTCATGTAATTAGGACAGATATGATCATTTTTGATCAGCACAATAAGATCAGTAATAAACATAAAGCATGTTATTCAGGTCTACTAAAACAATTGAATGTTTATGTTCAAGTATCACTAAGTACTCTTAATGTTAAATTTGAAGGAAAATAAAATACAGGATCTGTGAAATGCTAGCAACACAGTATCACAACAGTCTATTTGGCCTAGGCTAGGAAATATCATCATCCAAACTGAAGCACAGTGTGTACTTAATGTGTATTCTTCCACCCCACTGTAAAGTCAAGAAGTTGAAAGTTAACTCCTGTCAATCTAACTACACACACAGACACACATAAATACGCACACAGACACACACACACACACACACACACACACACACACACACACCTGTATAGAATGCTAAATATGGTTAGAACTACACGAATGTATGCATAAAAGTGAGGATGCATATAACTAAATAGCTGCATACCTGGTCTGGAATTGTAATTGATCCATTGTATAAGTTCCTCCTGAGGAAAATTAGTAAACTCCCCTCTTATGCTCCACTGATTATATAGGTTTGCACAACCTTGTATTGACATCACTGTTAGGATGCCAAAGATAACATTCTCAAAACGAAATTTTCGAAAAAGCCAGCCGAAGAACTGAAACAGATACAGAATTTATTTATAATTCTTATGCAAAGAATATGATAAAGTCACATATAAGTACCTCACCTTACTACTAAAGGCAAGGCATATTATGTTTGGTTATCAGCAAATCAAACATAATATTAGCATCACCTATTGATTAAGAACAACAAATATGTTTGGGTTACTGGGTCTAGGTCAAATGAAGCTTTCTCTCCTCTCAAAATAATTACATAAGGAATATCTAATCATTCTAGCACCAATTTACAATAAGTGGATAAGATTAGCATATTACACTTTTGAAATATCTTAGAACTAATCCTTTAACATGTGGATGCCTTTTATGAACATCTTGATTAGCTAGGAAAAAAATCTATTATCATTGATATGTATATTTCCTCTCAAGAAAACATACACACATGGATATTTAGGCACATGATATTTTTAGACATACTCCTAATAAAAATTTAGGCGCTTACAGAGGTAACACAGTTCTAGCTAGTTTACCTAGATATTTTGTACATGGTAAGAATCACAGAATTAACAGCTTGTCAGGATTCTCTGAGCCAAGCAGGACTATTCCAGAGCAATTCCTCAGCATCTGCTTAGTACTGAACAAATACCACAGGTGGCTCTGGAGGTCTGGAGACTGCATTTGTGGACAGGACACCCACAGAAGGGAAAGTGCCTCTTGTCATGGAAACATTGACCACACTAGGAATTATTTTCAAAGCCACCTGACGTCCCGTTACATACTCAATAGTGAGTCATAAACTGTCATTTTAAACATTTTAGGTTAGCTAATTTAAAAACACTCACTACTCTTATGTTTTGGATTACTCCGCAAAGCCCTAGCAACCATACTGTATTTGCTAAGTTATCAAAGTCCAGTTGTACGACAGTGGACACCTTACCTGTTGAGAGCAGATCAAGGAAGCCATAAGACACATGTGCGGGGTCAAAAACAGCTTCAGCCTCAAAATCAAAATGGCAAGGGCTGCAAATGCTAACAACTGCAATGCGTGAAAAACCAGCTATAAAAATACAAAACAAAATGACACTTTCACTTTGTGTTTTACAGCAAATAAGTATGTATGTGAAAACTATTATTATTAGGCAAGAGATCTAACATATTACTATGCCTATTAACAATTATTCATTGAACAAAGATCCACTGAACATCCATTATACCAGATAAAACTCTGAACAATTTTTGCCCCTGTGAGGCTGAGACAGCACATTTAGAAAGGACTGGCAAGAAGTGGACACAGCAAATAGCCCAGTACAGGTGGTGAGAGCATGGCGAAGAGCCTGGGGAGAAAGGGTCCAGGACAGCAGGACGTGCTGTGGGCCACAGGCAGGGGACTGCAGAGTAAGATGACCATCTCCATGGACTGCACTGAAAAGGTGACATCTGAGCAAGGATTTGCACAACATAAGAGGTAAGCCTAGGGACAGAAATAGGGAAGGACTGCTGTCACACAAATGGTCACTCAGTCAGTAACAGTGACAGCAGCATAGGAAGATGATCAATTTAAAAGGAGTAGGAGAGAAATGTAAATACTTATACTACTTTGATCTAAGTGACAACTCTACTGAGCAAAGGTTTCAAAGAAAACTTCTGACATTCATAAAATACTAATTCTTTAGAAAAAGGGACAATGAATAAGAGCAAATAACTAGTGCAATGAAAGGTAGATAAGAACTAAATATGTTCTAATTCACTAATATGCAAATTAAATGTTAAAAATAATGAAGTATTTCCATTTATAAAGTTGACTGATATTAATACTGTGTGTTAAGGAGAATGTAACAAAACAAATACTGAAATAATAAATTGGTACATTTTCATTTCTCAAATTATGAAGACCTAGGAAAGAGCCAACTACTTTGACTTAACCTTCCATTCTAGGAACTTATCTAAGGGAAAAAATGTGCTACAAAAGATGGTCACTGAGGTGTATTTTTAACAGCAAACAAAGGAAACAAGTGACTAATAGCCGTAGTAAAAGATGAAATGGAAAAGTTTCTAGGATATAAAACTGCATACATATAGATTACTAATTCTGTTTTTTAAAAATCATGAAATTATCTGTACACACACACACGCAAGGAGTGGTGTAGGACAGGATGCTGTAGGAAAACATACCAAAGTAAACAGATTGAGATTATTTCTGAATGGTAACTGTTTTGTATGATCCAAACTGGCTTCCAAATCCCTATTACTGTTCAAATGTGAGAGCAGACTGGAGAGAAGGCTCAGCAGAAACGCATTACCAGTGCCCAACAACTCAAGCAAGGCAGCGCCCTCGTGAATGGTCTTTGAGCTAGATTTTAACAGCAGCCTACCAGAGAGTAAAATGAGGAAACCTTTACCTCACCACGTTCAAGGAGCTGTTTTCTGGAATAAAGTAAAAATATTATGTATTTACTGAATGCTCATCACAGTAGGATTATGTAAGATAGCTTCATTTATTCTTAGATTTTTGATACTTTATTTTCTATAAAGGAGTTAGCAGCACAAATAAAGATTAGGTAACACCACTAAAATTTTCATTAATTTAAAAGGCATAATTTACAGTCATCCTATACAAAGTTTATCCAAAAGTTTTTCTTTGGTTAAGATAAATTGGGTTTTACTGATTCCTGCAGGTATTGTAACTCTGGAAGGATAAATGAATAGAAAAGTTTTCTATTACATATTCAAGATCTGTACAATAAATATAATACTTTAGATAACTACTGCTGTACTTTTGATTTTTCAAAATTATAAACCACATGAACATCTGAATATTTCTTAAGACAAAGTTCTACAAGAAAAATTAATGGATAAACAACTTGACTTTTAGTTCCAGAAAAGTGATCCTGATTTACTATTTACATCACTGTGTATTGAGTACAGTAGGCATAAGACAGACATCATTCTCATAGAGCTTATGCTACATTCACAAAAGAGGTAAGAGACTATACATTTTATTGTCTCACTGAGTATTTTATAGAAGTTTTTATAAGGTGCAAGAGCCTTGTAATATGAATTTGGAGGTAGGAAAAATAAGTAAGATAGTGTTCAAAACAAATCCAGGGGCACAAAGACTGGAAGTAAAAGTAGTTGGGGGAAGCTCTCCTGAGACAGCAGTGGAGTCACCACATCACCCTGGCTGTGCAGTAGCTCCTCGTCTAAGGCACAGCCAAGCGAGCTGAGGTCTCCCCAACATCCAGAAACCTTCCAGACAAAGCAGAACTCTGCAGTGAGCAGCTACATGCATGGAAGAATCCCAGGAGGGGAGCAAATATATCACTGCCTAGGATGCCCCCACCATAAATACTGATGGAAATAAATTTAACAGCTGATTCCAGATGTGCATACACAGGATGAAAATAGCAAGAAATTTAAACACCAGACTGAAGAAGTAAAAATTCTGACCTTTTAGGAAACGGGATTAATGCAACAAATAAAAAGAGTATTAAATGAAAATTCCAATTATTATACTCAGTTAATTTTAAAAGGATAACACATTCATATAATTAAATAAGCTACCATGGAAAGGAGCTTGCAAAAATTCTGGGGAAAACATATTTGTGTAACTTAAAACCTCAAAATAAGGTTTATAAAACAGGAATGTACACAGTTGAAGCTGGTAAATTAAAACTCAGCCATGGGATTCTGAGAACATCAAAAAAATAGATAATATGATAAAAGCAATAATAAAGTTAAAGAAAGGCTAAATCAGAAAGGAAAAAAATCCTTGTGCTGAAAACAGATTTGAGTGCTCAAATTACAATATCCTGAGCAATAAACCTCTAACTCTCTCCCTTTCTTACACACACATAAATGCACACTTTTCCAAAATGCTGAGTAAAACTCAGACATAGCCACTGAACAACCTGTCAGTTAAACATGAGAGCAAAATGACATCATTTCTCAGCTAAGAAAAAAACTCAGAAAATATAATATCTCTACGTGCTCTAAAATGTATCATTTGGAAAATTATAAAACATCAACAAAAGTAGAAGATATATAAATGGAAATATAGCCCACCCAAAACAATCTATAGGCTCAGCACTGTACCAAAATCTCAATGGCATTTTCTGTAGAAATGGGAAAAAAAAAACCCACAAAAGTATGAAACATAAAAGACCATGAACAGCCTCATTTTGAAAATAAGTCATAAACTTCATGATATAATACTTCCTAACTTCAAAATATATTTCAAAGCTACTTAATCAAAGCAGTAGACCTTGGGCACAAAGTCTGACATGTGTACTGATGGAAACACGAGAGTAGTCCAGAAATAAATCAATGCTTCTATAGTCAGCAGATCCTTGACCACTGTTCCAATGTTACATAAGGAGAAAAGGTAATCTCCAGCATATGGTGTTAGGAAAACAATATATACACATACAAACAATAAAATTGAACCCTTAACTGATCTCACACATAAAAATAACCTCAAATTAAAGACTAAGACTTAAGATCAGAAGCTGTGAAACTCTTACAAGAAAATTTAGAATAAAACCTTCAGGACATTATTTTTGGTGATGTTTCTTAAATATGACACCAAAAGCTCAAGGCAATAGGAACATACACAAATGGAATATCATGGTTTATGTCAGTGGCCCCCAAGCCTCATAGAATTGTGGACGTGACCAAATCTAACGTTTGTGATTGGTTCGTTGTCTTGTACTTGGATTGGTGGTGTGTTTCACCCACCCAGGGGTAGAGCCAGGATATGATGTAACAGCAGGAAGGAGGTATGTCTCTCTTTCTTTCTAGTTAGTGCCTTGCTGTTTGCAGTAGCCATGAATGGCTGCCCCGCCATGCCACGCTGCCTTGGAGCCAACTTGACTATAAACTAAAACTTCCCAAAACTGTAAGAAATAAACCTTTCCTTCCTTAACTTTGGGCATCAGGTATTTTTGTCTCAGCAACAAGTAAAAAGTAACTAAGACATGGAACTATACCAACTTAAAAACTTTCTTTAAAAGTCAAGAAATACAGCCAGAAAAGCCATAAAAAGATGCAAAACTTCTCTGAAAACACTTATAAATAAAATGGTCTCTTTTTTTAATCAGAAAGCTTTAACCTTTAATAGTATTGGCATGCATAGAAA
>PVLA01019958.1:0-11179 GCA_004027455.1 Hydrochoerus hydrochaeris
TCAAGATTAAAATGTTAATTGATACCTATTGCCCTGAACCTGGGGCGCCTTCTGCTTGGAGTTGAGGTCAATTAACACCTATTGTTTGGGATTGTCCCTGCCTGGCCCTGGGCCTGGGGCGTTTCCTGCTTGGGGCTGGGGGTTGTTGCCAGGGTTGGCAAATATATATTCCAGCTTCTAAAAAATAAAGGCGGATTCATATTCACTCACAGACTGGGGTGCAGTGTTTTCTGTCTCTCAATCGCCGACTCCCTGACCGCCTTTGGGAAACCCTAGCCCTGCCGCAGCTGGACTCCGGCAGTTCTCCCCCTGGGGCGGCTGCAGCTTGATCGAGCCACAGCTGCTTAACAGGGAGCCGAGCTGATTGCTTGGTTTCCCAGTGCCCCAAGTTCCAACATGGCTCGGATCTCGGGAGACTCCAGGTGATTCTCCTCCCTAGGGCAGCCACAGCCCTCCCAAGCCACAGCTGCTTTCCAGGGAGGCAAACTGGTTCCACATCTTAATTTTTTTTCACTTTTGGAACTAAAGCAAAGTATAGGGTGATATCTGTGATCTCCTTGGCTCACGGTATGAAATTATAAATCCTTAATAGTTATGAAAATTCAATGTTAGGACTATGTAGAAGAAACTTGAAACCAGAGGCAGACTTAGTTGGCAGAGAATGGAGGAAAGAAGGGGTGTTATCTGGAGAACTCTGGTGACTGACTCATCGTTAAAAATACAAGCACTGATCACATAAGGAGAGCTACAACTTAGTCAGAGATTTTATTTAATGTATGATGCTAACTTTAAACTTCCAGCAGCTTGAAAGGGCAGGAGCATGACTGGATTGAAAGTCTCAGCTGGTTCAGAGATGAATATGACGTCAACAGTTCTAGGAAGGACCCACATGTGTCCCTCTCTACAGACCTGCTAGAGTTCTGGGAACATTTTTCACCTCTCATAATCCAAGAGGCTCCCTCTGCCAAGACTCTCACCTCTACCAACTAATTTCCTTCTTTCCCAAGACTTTCATAGAAATAGTGAGAAAAACAGTGCTGCTGACTTCCTAGCATCCTATTCAGCTACTTGATTCATTCATGGAATAACTATCTATTGAGGATCTTTCTCCAGCTTTCCTTAAATTTTTCCTACTTTGAAAGATATTTCAGTTTTTGCTGTTACCTGCCTTCGGTTTCCTGGGGAGTTGTCTGGAGATACCCTGGGAGCAATGATAAGATTTTCTTTTGAGATAGGCACATGGACTCTATGCTCTTCTGTAGCGTAGTCACCATGAATTTACAGGGCCAAGAGATGTAATAACGCTCACTGTTCATTTGTGGCAGGATTTGTTGGTTTTCTGTCAGTATGTTCTATATCAAGGATATTTTATATCAAAGATACTCCTTAAACCAGATAGTCACATAGATAGCAGCTGATATATGTTCTTACAACTATTAGTTCAAGTTATTTTAATCGTGACCCAAATAAATAGATGGTAAAACAGTTATGATCTTCTGAAGAAGTAACCGGAGCCTAAAAAACCTTAAGAGCTTGAAAGAAAATGCATTATCTTATCTACTCCAATCTATTTGGCTATTTGAGTTTAAGAATTCCTAAAGAAATCATCTTTGAAATTATATCACTACTATTTACTTATACAAATGTTCAAACATAAAGTATTTATAATTTATAGTATAATTATGTCAAATATTAATGACAAACAGTGACAGAATTTAAGGGTCTTGACATTCATTGAGAGAAAAAGCAAATTTGTCCAAAGTCTCAAGATTTAACTAAGAACTGATGACTCAAGCAACTGCAAAATAGACTCATTCTACACTGTAGAAAAAAAGAAACTCAAAACAACAATTACCCCCCAAAATTAACTATGCTTTAAAAGAAAAAACACTCAAAACAGAGCAGAAAATTTGATTTTTATCATTTGGCCTATGGTGGTGACCCATTTTGAATGAAAACTATATTGCAAAAATTCAAAACATGGGTCAAAGCTAATAATGTGAGCGTTTTGTAGCTCCTGAAATGATATATAATTTCTAACTATTTAAAACAATTCATTGAACTGCATGGGGACTCACATATATCGTATTGGAAGGAACACTCACATCTCAGCCCTGAGTCATGACTTCTTACAACCCTTCTTCCTGTCTTAGGAAGCTTGAGAGGTAAATCTGAAAAAGAACAGAAGTACAAATAAAGACAATTAGAATCTAATCATACCACACAAATGTTTCTAAAATGTAGTGTACCAGTAATATTTATAGTAGTATTTATAGTAGTTCAGGTTGTTAAATGTTTGAAGTCTTAATTTATAAGTTATCTTGGTAATGTGTGAAAATATGGAAATATGTTAATTGTCAAAAGCTTATAAACTGGACTTCAGACAAAATACAAATAGTGAATAACCCTTTCCTTGGACAGAAGTCTGTTGGGCACTAGAGAAGTTGCCAACTACAAAGTAAGATAAACCTCAAACTGTTCCACATCTGCCTATGCCAACTTAGGAGAATTCAATCACAAAAATGAACCTATCCCACAGAACATGTAACAATCAATGTCATATTATTAAAATGAAGCAGGATTCCTTCTCCAACTCTAGCCTGCCATGTGGAAGGAGTCATTTTTGGAGTGAAACTTCCGGCTGCTTTTGCAGTTCACAGTAGCCATGTTTTTTTCTTGGGGCTAGAGCTTCTGGCTCAGTTATATTTCTTGCTGTGGCAGCCAGCCTTATGGGTTGACCTTCTGTCTGCAGAGTTGCTTGTGTTTCCAGGTTGCTTCATTCTTTTCTGTCTGTTGTGCTCCATTTCTCCAGTCTCCCTGTAAGATCTAATTTTTCTGTCATTTCCCTCCTGATTCATAGAGATCTATTTTCTTCAAGTTATTTTCCAGGTGTCTGGATTCTCAGCCCCAGAGAGGTTATATTTTGCAACTGATTGCCATTTTCCTCCCTCTCAGCAAGTAAATATCGCATACAGGGGAGGAGGATCACCTCTCCACTGCGGGCAGGCAGCTCACTAGTAATATAGGACTTCCCCGACGACGTAGAAAAATGTAACTCCCAACCTGCTAGATGTGTGATATGCCAAGTTCTTGTTCCCAGAAACTGAAGAATGAATTCTAAGGAACAGAGGTTAAGGATAGAAAAACTTACTGAGGGAAAGACAGTTCCTGAGAGAGGTAGGAGGGGACCCAGAAAGTGGGCTGCCAATGAGCCCACTTCTCAAAGGAAGTTTTATAAAACAAAATCACAAGGTGGCTATAAAATCACAAAGTGGGACAAAATCATGATCAGCCAGTAAGATTACAAGTATAGCTGCTTTGGTAATATTGATCCAATGGGGAAGTAAGTCATGCAGCAAGTGTATATGGAAAGAACAAGGACCTTTTTTGGAAGAAATGAGTCAGGAGGTCCTGGTCATCCACCTGGATGACTGATTTCTATTGAGACTTTACTGGACCAGGTGATACCAACATACTAGTTGGTGCTATACCAACTGTTGATGCCAATTATTGCTTATCCCTGAGGAGGCATGTAGGCCTGTCTTTATCTTGAGGACTGGCCTTAAATGGATGCACCTCCAGCCACAGTTGTAATGTATTCTCATCCTCTGCACTGACTACCTCTAGGGCCTGCAGTCTGACTGCATATGTTTCAAGTAACATATCTGTGTATGATACCAGGATTCATAAACTCCGTATCAGCACTAAAAATACAAAGTTTAAGAAAGACATTTTATTGGGCACTTTATTGGAAAAAAGAAGGAGGAGGAAACAATTACCCTGGTAAGTCAGGGTAAGGGACTCCAGAAAGGTGAAGGATCCCAGGGCCTTCTGTTCTCAGCTTTTTTATTGGGTGCTGGGGACCTCCCCTACCTGGAATTTGTCATAATCTATTCAGTTCCCTGGGCTGTCAAAGATGGATTCCAAGCCCCAAGACCCCTAACTTCCTGTGTCATCATCTAAGTGCAAATTCTTAAATGAGCCTGTCAGCATGATATCTTTAGAATTTATGGGTTTGTTAGAAAGAAACTTACATACATACTTTAGTTAACAACCTTGTTTTTATATACTAAAGAGCTTTCTTTTAAGTGGATGGCCTTTGTCTACTTTGCATTTTATTGGAGGTGTGTGAAGGGGCAGCTAGCTACCTTGTTTTCCAGCACCTGGCTTCCTGCCTGACCACCTCCTCTCTTGTCTTGTTAATTGCTTTCTCCAGTGAAGCCATAACTCCTTTCTAGTCAGGATTAGCCCGAAAGCCCAACTGAGGCCTTTCCTGAATTACAAACCCCTTTCCCCTGCATAAGGTTTAATGAATACTACAGAGACTTTGATAAGATCTTAAATGCAGCCAATGACGGCACAGTTTATCAGTGGCAAAACTGGGAGCTGAGGCAAGTTCTTCTACTTCCTACACAGAGCTGTCTAACGTGAGGCTGCTGTGAGCACAGCAAAAGTTTACACAGCTATGCTTGAAAAGTCTAAATAATACACGTGAGGTATAGGTGTCTCTCTTCTTTGCCGAAATCCGAAGTCTTTTCAAAAGGACTGACTGGAGAATCCAAGGTAAGTTGCAGGAAGAGTTTTCTTCTCTTTTGGTTTTTGGACTTGCAGCATCCTAATGAATACTTTTCCAAAAATGATTCACAGCAAGCCTGATTGAAATCTATAAACCTGGTGCTCTCCTAGATGCATTAATAGTAACTGCAAACCAGCTGCTTTTGGAGCAGTTAGAAAAATCCCCAAACCCTCAGCTGACGATGGTCACTCTCCTTCTTGGCAATGAAACACAGTTTAAGAGACCAAAAGAAATCTTCAGAGTAAAATTTTTATTAATTCCCAGCTGTGCCACTTGTATCTCTACTTCCTAGAGTAAGAAAACAGTAATTATCTGTGAGTCATAAACCTTGTGATTCACTTCCATGATTATTATTTTTCTCCAACTAAATAAACTATATACACCCTTCATGATTTAATTTTGTACTCTTGCTGCTTAGCTACAGATAGAAACTTGATTATTAGTATGTCTAAAATGTTGCTTTAATAATTATTTTAGTCTCTCATCTTACTCTCACCTCATAGGAAATTATGGCTTCATTGGATGGGTCCTCTACAGGATGCAATCAGATGCCAGCCAACGTTGGTGAAGATTGTTTCACTGATTGGCCACTTGTATTCCTGGCAGAAGGAAGTTATTTTAAGCAACAACTCATGTGGGAGCAGAACTCTTGATTTATGCACCTCTAGATTCAAAGAGCTTCTAATTGGTTATTTAAACCTAAACTATAGTATTTTCCTTGTAAGCCTTTTTACTACATATAACTAGCATGATCAGAGATCTTAGATCTATTTCATCAGTATAAAAGAAAAACATGTAAAATGAGTGCTAATGGCATATGGCCTGACTTATTTTACTTTTATGTTGCTGAGACACATTACTTGACACCTGCAAGTTAAAGGAAGAGAAGTGGGGACCCAGTGGCATGGCAGAGGGACATGCAGAGGAATCGCTGCTCACCTCAGATAGGAAGCAGGGAGTTGAGAAAGGAGGCAAGGAGGGAGATACAACCTTTCTACTCACCATCTGCCTCTCCGGATCAACCCCTGTCCCCTAACAGCAATAATGCCTTTGTAATTCTATCACAGAATTTATCAAAGTCTGTAAGTCTGATGGCATTTTATAAACCACTTTCCTGCTTGTTATTTATTTTGACTTACAGAAACTCTGTAAGGAAAAAAAGGCACGCATTACAAGTTCTATTTTTTGTTTGCTTGGTTTTTTGACATGAGGTTTTACAAAGTTACCCAGGCTGGTCTCACTTGTGATCCTCCTGAGATTACAAGCATGCTTTACTTTACTATCTCTATTTTTACAAATGAATGCAATACATCACATAAACAGAAACTATAAATTCTTTAATAGTTAAAGAAAATGGATACAAAAATGAAACAATTTGTCCTTAAAAGTATTAGAAACAGTAAAGCAGGGGTTAAACCTTTGTGTAAATCCAAGACTGTGGTTTTAAATAGTTTTTCTTAATTGAACTACATCCTAATTGAAAAATTCATTCTCCACTTAGAAAAAAAGTATAAATGTTCTCTTCCTGAATTAGTGTCACTCATTCCAATTAATTATCTCTACCATTCTTTAGTCTTCAAAGACTTTACCCATTAAGGCTTTAATTTACCACCAGCTTGCATGACAAGCTGTGCAACTATTGGGCCTTGATTGTGTACCCTGAAATATTCATATGTGGAAGTCCTAACCCGTAGAACCTCAGAATGTGACTATCCTTGGAGATATGACAGTTAAAGAGTTTCTTTTTCTTTTTCTTTTAGGAGTTTCTTAAAACGAGGCCATTAGGGTAAATTTTTGCCAAAGACTTTTTTGATCATCTATTGAGATGATTGTGTGATTTTTGTCCTTGATTGTGTTTATGTGGTGTATTGCATTTATTTACTTTCATATGTTGAACCATCCTTGCATCTCTGGAATGAAGCCTACTTGGTCATGATGTATGATCTTTTTAATGATCTGTTGCATTTTGTTTGCCAATATCTCATTGAGGCTTTTTTCATCTATATTCTAAAGAGATTGGCCTATAGTTTTCTTTTTTGTTTGAGTGCTTGTCTGGTTTTGGAATCAAGGTAATGTTACCCTCCAGGAATGATTTTGGCAGTACTCCTTTTCTTTCAATTTCATTAAAGATTTTGAAGAGTACTAATGTTAGCTCTCCCCTAAAGTTCTTGTAGAATTCAGTAGTGAATCCATTGGTTCCTGGACTTTTTTTAGTTGGCAGGATTTTTATTACTACCTCAATTTCATTGCCTATTAGTGATTCAGGGGTTTTATATCTTCTTTATTCAATTTTATTAATTCACATGTATCTAGGAATCTATTCATTTTTTCTGGATTTTCCAATTTTTTGGAGTATGGTTTTCAAAGTAGTTATGAATAATATTCTGGATATCAGTGGTGGTTATTATGATTTCATTTTTGTTGTTTCTTATTGAGTTGATATGGGTCTTCTGCTTAGTGTGATTTGCTAAAGGATTGTCAATTTTGTTTATTATTTCAATCAATCAGCTTTCCATGTCATTAATTTCTGCTCTGATCTGAATAATTTCATTCTCATGTTATCTTGAATTTGGTTTTCTGCTTGGATTAAGAATATGATGTTATTCAGGACCCCTGGAAGTCTGTTGGTCAGGCAGTTCTCATTGGAAAGTGAACATCTGTAAGTTTTATTGTGAGACTAAGGGAAAAACTATATTAGAAACATTTTAACATCAAAGCAGCTATTAGATTGTTACAGAAAGAAATTAGTAAGTAGGCTGGAAAAAGAAATATGAAGAAATTATAAGTGTAAAGACATTTTTGGTATGAGAAAAATTTTATATGATAAGGTTTTGCCCTATCAGGATGGAAAAAAAGAATGATAATGGAAGAACTAGGAGGTCCAATTATGTCAAGAAAATTTGTAAAAATAAAGTTCATGAAAAGATATATCTATATATATATATGTGTGTGTGTGTGCATGTTTATTTATTTTAAGATTTTGCTCTTGTTGGTTTGCTTGAACCTAGGCTGTTCCTTCTAAACTTTCTCATTGCTCAAAGGTATACAAGATTATAGTACTAACTCTTAAATCATCAGTTACTCCTCCACAGATTCCTTTCTCATGAAAAAGATGCATTGCTGCCAGTGCCCTCCCTGACATCTGATTCTTTAATCAATCTATCTTCCCAACATATGGATCCATCTCTAATTTGGGCTCCTTTCTAGAACAGTCTCTCACCCAGTCTAGGTTCAAAAGGTCTCTTCAGGGGCCCCAGTTAAATCTCCCTGAGACATTTGGGATCTTATGAACTGACAACCATGTCCTTGAGTGGGTGGGACTGGAATAAGAGATTCTTCATGGATTTTTTTGGCTGATAGGCATAGCTGATGCCCAAGCCTGAGCAAACAGTGACACTTTAACAATCCTGAGAGGCCACCGTCAAAGCCATTGAGACCCCGTGAAAAAGCCTCAAGTCATTGGCTGAGGTTGGCTTATCAAATAGGCAAGCACTAGGTCTTCTTGCTGCAGAAAAGGGTCAGACTTGTGTTATACTAAACAAGATGGGCTGTTTCTACATAAACAACTTGCAAAAAATAGAGACTAACCTTACTGAATTTAAATGTCTCACCCAGATATATAAAAATCTCAGTAACAGCTTTAATCAAGAGATTTAGCTGGAATTTCCCTGTAAATCTCTAAGTGTGACTAGACCCTTACAGAACCCTTTAGACATCACTGATGCGCTTGCTGCCCCTTTACATTTTGGACTCTGTTTACTCAATTTTATTATTTGTTTTGTTTCTCTTGCCTTGAATCTATTAAACTTCAAATAGTCATGAAGATGGAACCCACCATGAAGATTCCACCTGACTTTCATGGGCCATTAGATAAGCACTCTGAAGGATACCCCTGATTTTCACTCCCTTCTAGCTGCCCCTGTACAGCTCAAAGAAGCCAGAGCAGTCTTTGTTGTTTTTGCCTAATGGCCGTTAGAGTCATCTCTTCAGAGAGGCAAATATAACAGGAATTACTGAGACAAGAGTTAGAATTCTATTAGGCGATAAAGACAGCAGCCCCAAAATGGAGTCTGCTGAGTCATGACCCTCGGTATCTTATAAAAACATCTGTCAGGTGTCCTTCAGCTATCAGGAACCTCCCCAGAGTGTGATCAGAGGTCATCAGCTCAAGGGCCCATGAGCTCTGAACAGGTGCTGTATGAATACTACATAGATTGGACCCTGAAAGACATGTAGTCTCCTATAGGGTAGAGAATGTATTGCTTATACAATTCCTCAAGCTCTCTTCTAAATTCCTTAAAAACCACTAGAAAAGAGCCCTGGTGGGTATCCTTCTCAGAACCCTCTCCTGGCTAGTGGGAGCTTTATTTCCTTGTCTTTACAGTTTTTAAATAAGTTTGTTTGTATCCTACCTCCTTCATCCATAATTTCATTCTTCATCACCATGGGACACCACTGTGAGCTTGGTAAACAATTAAAAATATCAAACAATTTTAGTTCCTATCTGAGTCTGCATATGATGTTGTCTTTTAAATATGTCCATTGTAATCAGTATTGGTATAGTAACTAGCTCTACAGTGGGAAAGGGCCAGATTAATAGTGTTTGATGATTTCTGTGGTGTAAATACTACCATTAAAACTATGTAAAGATTTGAAAAATGACTTGTAAAAATTATGAAAATTTGACAGTTGAGTCTGCTGATGGTACAAGCTGGCTCCAGCATAACCTTCATAATACCAACAACACCAAGTATAAACCTCACAATAAACTTCTATGCTCTTATTAGTAATATTACTGTCACATTATTGGCAGCTCTATTTTACAGATAAGAAAGCCAAAGGCATAAAGCAATTATTTGTTCATGGTCATCCAATAAATGATAGAGTAGGATACAAACCTGGACTCTGTGAACCCAAAGCTACTGTAATAATATATACACTATTGAATCCCATTAACAAATATATGTAAGATGAAGCATTATGGTTAATAATATATACATTACACATTATGTATATGTATTCAATATGTATTGAATTGGGAGACCATTAGCCTTAGCCAGCTCTGGTATCTCAGGTTTCTATGTAAGCAAACTGGATCCCAAGGGGAACTGTAAAATTAACCTTACAGTTAACCAATCAGAAATATCAACTAACATCTAACTAGAGACTTCGCATTTTAACCAATAAAATGCACGTTTCATCTTGTTTCTGCAAACACTTTATAAAAGTTTCCCTCTGCTCTACTGCACGCAAACACTGAGGCTGTGTTGTCTGGTGTTGCCTAATTCATAGATCTATCTGCTCAAATAAATTCTTCAAAATTTTAATATGTCTAAATTTATCCTTTAACAATATTAAAATTTTTATTCGTATCTTTCCAGGTGAAGGCTTCTAAACTCTGATATCCTTCACTTTGGAACATGATGGCATAGCTGCCTCAGCTGTGAGAACCGAAGATCTTTTTTCTTTTTGGGTTCAAGTTGTGTTAGTTTTGTGGCCCAGAGCTGAATCCATTCACTGGACAGCTTACTTTTCACTTAAAAGTTTGCTCATTGTTCAATAACCAAAATTTTTCTGTGAGAACTAATAATAATACCAGTGATTCACTGAATACTGACAATATACCAGATTCTCTACATATTTCAATTAATCCTCATAACCACCTTGCAAAATAGAACCTATAGGTTTTATTACTTCATATGCAAGAAACCCAGGCACAGAGGAGGTTAAAAATAGTTTAAAACAGCTGGCTGGGCTCAGTGGTGTATGCCTATAATTTCAGCAGTCTCGTAGGCTGAAGCAAGAGGATAGCAAGTTGAAGCCCAGACTGGGCAACTTAGTGAGACTCTATCTCAAAAATAAAACATTAAAAACTAACTTCTGATATGCCGGAGTCCTGCTGCGGCAGGGCTAGGGTTTCCCAAAGGTGGACAGGGAGTCGGCGTGTGAGAGACAGAAGACACTGCACACCAGTCTGTGAGTGAATCTGAATCCGCTTTATTTTTTAGAAGCTGGAATATATATTTGCTAACCTTGACAGCAACCCCCAGCCCCAAGCAGGAAGCGCCCCAGGCTTAGGGCCAGGCAGGGACAATCCTAAACAATAGGTTTTAATTAACTCTTTTCACCTTTGTAACATCTCAATCTTGTTACTTAGTTAGCTTGGGAAATGTAAGCCGATGCACCTGGATGCCTGCAGGAGGAAGAGATGTGTGAGGCTATTATGCTGCTCCCTACATTGTTTCCCTTATCACTTATGGGAGGATGGCAGTCCCTGTGAGGACAGCGCCTGTCTTAGGTCAAGGACTCTTCATATGAACCCAACCAGGCCTTACCCATCATGGGCCTGCAGGACAGCAATAGGTCCTGTGCCTGTCTTAGGCAGCTGGTGGTGTAACATATGGGTCCTAGTTGCCCGTCTTTGGCTGCCTGTCCAGTGTCTCAGGGCAGTTGTCTCACAGGAACCCCGCAAATCCTCCTCCATGAGCTCTCCCACCCAAAGCTCCTGCATAAACTCTCTCACACTACTCACAGAAGGCAAAACCCCACAACCAGTCCTCACAAAGGGGTTATCTAGAGGGCCTCCAGCAACCCCCCTGGAGT
>PVLA01019959.1:0-11178 GCA_004027455.1 Hydrochoerus hydrochaeris
GGGTTTGGTGTGTGTGTAGTGTGTGTGTGGTGTGTGTGTATGTGGTGTGTGGTGTGTGTGGTTTGTGGTGTGTGTGTCATATGGGTGTGGTGTGTGTGCCGTGTGTGGTGTGTTTGTGGGTTGTGTGTTTGATGGTGTGTGTGATGTGTCTGTGTGGGGTGTGTGTGGTGTGTGTGTGGTTTTTGTGTGGTGTGGGTGGTGTGTGTGTGTGGTGTGTGTGGCATGTGGTGTGCTATGGTCTGTAGTGTTTGTGTTGTGTGTGCTGTTTGTGTGGTTTGTGTGGTGTGTGTGTGCATGTCATGTGTGTGGCAAGTGTGTGTGGTTTGTGGTGTGTGGTGTGTGGTGTGTGTTTTGTGTGTCTTGTGTTTTGTGGTGTGTGGTGTGTGGTGTGTGTTTTGTGTGTCGTGTGTTTTGTGGTGTGTGGTGTGTGTGATGTGTGTGTGGTGTTTGTAGTGTGTGTGGTGTGTTTTTGTGGTGTGTGTGACATGAGGTTTATGTGATGTGTGTGTGGTGTGTGTGACATGAGGTGTATGTGGTGTGTGTGTGGTGTGTGGTATGTGTTTGTGTGTGTTATATGTGTGTGTGGTGTGTATGTGTGATGGTTTGTGGTGTGTGATGTGTGTGGTGTGTGTGAGTTGTATGGGGGTGTGTGGTGTGTATCGTGTGTGTGTGGTGTGTGTGTCATGTTTGTGTGGTGTGTGTTTGTGAGTTGTGTGTGTGGTGTGTGCGTTGTGTGTGTTGTGTTTTATGTGTGTTGTTTGTGTGGTGTGTGTGGTGTGTTTTGTGTATGGTGTGTGTGCTGTGTGTGGTGTGTGTGTGGTGTGTGTGTGTGATGTGTGTGTTGTGTGGGTGTGTGATGTGGTATGGTGTGTGGTATGTTGTTTGTGTGATGTGTGTGGGGGTGTGGTGTGTGTGGTGTGTGAGTGTGGTATGTGTGTGGTGTGTGTGGCATTGTGTGTGGTGTGTGTAGTGTGTATGTGTTGTGTGTGTTGTGAGTGGGTGGTGTGTGCTGTTTCTTTGTGCTCTGGGTGCTGTGTGTTTTTTGTGTGGTATGTGGTGTGTGTGTGTTGTGTGTGTGGTGTGTTGTGTGTGAGGTGTGTGTGTGATGTGAGTGGTGTTAGTGTTGTATGTGTGTTTTGTGTAGTGTGTGTAGTGTGTGGTGAGTGATGTGTGTGTTGCGTGTGTGGTGTGTGGTGTGTTTGTGGTGTGTGTGTGGTGTGTTTGTGATGTGTGATGTGTGTGATGTCTGTGTGCTGTGTGGTGTGTGTTTGGTGTGTGTGATGTGTGTGTGTGGTTTTTGTGGTGTGTGGTGTGTGTGTGGTGTGTTTTGTGGTGGGGTGTGTTGTGTATTGTGTGTATGTGTGGAGAGTTTGTGGTGTGTGTGATGTCTGTGTGGTTTGTTTGTAGTGTGTGGTGTGTGTGTGTGGTGTGTTTTGTGGTGCGGTGTTTTGTGTATCAGGTGTGTGTGGTGTGTGTATGGTGTGGGTGTGGTGTGTGTGGTGTGTGTGTAACATCCCTCAGGTATGAAAAAGAATGAAGGGGGCCTTCTTTAAGCTTGCCTTCAAACATTGAGGAAATTAATTTCCACAAACAATGTTTCTATCCCTATTCACTTTGGATTCTTTAATTTTGTAAGCTGAACAGCTACATCAAAGAGAGCAATCTGTAATTTAGGAACCAGTGAATTTGTTGTTGTTGTTGTTGTTGTTGTTAGCAGGGATCCAAATTATGACGTCAGACTTACCAAACTATCAAAAATCTGAGTTATGTCTGGCTGCCAACTTATGAATTCTGAGGTTTAATTTTTTCTTAACTCTCTATTATCTCTACTCTTTTTGGCATATTTCCTTTTGTTACTTTAGATAAAGGAGAGTGAAAAATACTTGATGAATGCCTTTTAAGAGAGTAATCTGCCAGCATCTAATTTTTTAATAGACATCCATGTGTTTAGATTGTCATGCCCCTGGACAAGCCTTTGGTGCTGGGTGGGGAGTAGAGGTTTGGAAATGATGGTAACTTTCGAGGATGGCATGGCATGGCATGAGGAAGAAAACTAGAGTCAACCAGTAAGATGAGGAAGTTAATTTCTCAGCTCCTATGGGTGATATGGGGATCCTGTGGGGGGGTGGAACTCACCTAGCAAACAGGCATGAAACAAAACATGGAGTGTGTCAGTAGCTCTTCTTCAGTTTCCTACAGTGCTAACTACCTATTTAGAATATCTGGGATTTGCCACATGTGGCGGGAGCTCTAATGAATGCCAGGACCTCAGGATTCTGTGGCAGGAGGATATGTGCTCCTTGTTGACCTGCCTGGGCTCAAAAGTAAAGCAAGGCCCAGCCTGAATTGCAAGGTGAGACCCTCTCTCTCTAAGACTCAAAAGAAAATGAAAAGACCAGGATCCTAATGAAGTATTTCTTGATTCCAGGTGAGGGTAGTTTGCTTTGTGATGGAGAGGGCTTTCCCTGCGATGCAGTCCAGGCTGGCCTTGAAATCACCATGGAGCCCATGCAGTCCTCAGTGTCACAGTGGTCCTGTTCTCTCAGCCTCGTGATTGATTATGGACCTTATAGGCATGACTCAGCACATCCTGGCAAAGTCCAAAACCTATTAGGGTTGGTCTGCCTGCCTTTGCTTTGCTGTGCCTGGCATTGCATGTGCATTGCTTTTGTATAGTATGGGCAAGGAAAAACAAGATGTTTTTGGCCAGGAAGTGTCTATATCTCTGGAGGATGTCCCAGGCCCTGAACACTGATTCTTTTTTTTCTTTCCAATGAGGAGTTGGAAATTAGGAATGAGTGCTAATCAGGCTGGCATTTAGGCCCATTAGCCTAAACACATTAGCGAAATGCTCAGCCAGAACATGAATGTGGAAATTGAAAGGAATTTCTAAAATGACTCACCCAAGTGTGGAAATGGCACCAGGAGATCTATTCTTTCCTTCTTTGTTTCTGTGAACTTTATTTTATTTTATTATATTATTTTATTTTTTCTCGGCTGGAGAGGTTTGCGGACAACTCAAAACAGCAAGTCCACTTGCCAAGGGTACCAGAAAAGAACAGAAGTGGGCTGAAACCTGGCTCTGTGGGAGGAAGCACAACAAAAAATGAAGAAAACCCAATTTAAAGTGCACCATACCTTGTTCCAGCCTGATATTTTGCGCCAGGACCAAAATGAAAGCACGGGGAGCCCTGAGGAGGGGTGGGAGGGGCAGGGCCTCAGGAGGCAGGGGGGGATGGGTGGTGAGACTGAGGGGGAAGAGGCACATGTATGGGGAGTTCAATCACGACACATTCCATGTCAAGATGGGTTGCTTTGTGTGTTGCAGGAGACAATGAACTGCCTAAAGAAGCCCTGTGTGAATCAAAGAAAAATAAATACAGAAATGAAAAAAACCTGCAATGATATACAAATGGCACATAACTTGCTACATAATGAGTAATTGAAATATGATATAGAATGTCCCCTGATGTCTATGTTTATACATTAAAAAAAAGGCCTGGGTAACTAGTTTAAAGCCTTTTTTTTTTTGCTGCCCCTGGGATGGAATTCACAACCCAACGTTTACAGAATGGGCACTTAGTCAACTAAGGGAAACCCGGGAGCATGAGTCATGATGTTTTCTCTTGACCTAAAAGTTCACCATCCTGGACCTCAAAGTGCATCATTGCAGGTGCCATGCCAGGGCAGCCAAGTGGTCTTGACTGTAACACATTCATCTCCTTAAATGAACCTCTCTCATATTGCTTTCCTCCTTACTGTTCCCCAAATTTTAAAGATCAGTTCAAAGTGATTGATGGGCCTGAATCTGTATATAATCAAAATTTGTTTTTTTTCTTTATTCTCTTTGCAGCAAAATGAGGGAGAGCCAAATCTTAGAGTCAAGCCAAATGCCCTTCCATCTCAGGAAAAAGATGTGGCATGCTTATCCAATGTAATATCCCTCAGGTATGAAAAAGAATGGGGGGAGGCTTCTTTAAGCTTTCCTTCAAACATTGAGGAAATTAATTTCCACAAACAACACTTCAATCCCTATCCACTTTGGATTCTTTAATGATGTAAGCTGAACAGCTATTTCAAAGAGAGCAATCTGTAATTTAGGAACCAGTGATGTTGTTGTAGTTGTTGTTGTTGCTGTTAGCAGGGATCCAAATTATGACATCAGACTTACCAAACTGTCAAAAATCTGAGCTATGTCCAGCCCCCAACTCATGTATTCTTAGGTTTCATTTTTTCTTAAATGATCTATTGTCTCTACTCTTTTTGGCATATTTTCTTTTGTCCCTTTAGATAAAAAGAGAGTGCCAAATAGTTTATGAAGGCATTTTAAGGAAGTAACATGCTAGCATCTAATTTTCTAATAGACATCTAAGTGTTTAGATTGTCATGCCCCTGGACATGCCTTTGGTGCTGGGTAGGGAGTAGAGGTTGGAAAAACATGGTAACTTTTGAGCATGGCATGAGGCAGAAAAGTAGAGTCAACCAGTAAGATGAGGAAGTTAATTGCTCGGGTTATATGGGTGATATGGGGATCCCGTGGGGGCAGAACTCACCTAGCAAACAGGCATGAAACAGAACACTGAGTGTGTCACGAGCTCTTCTCCCGTTTCCCACAGTGCTAACTACCTATTTAGAATATCTGGGATTTGCCACATGTGGTGGGACTTATAATGAATGTCAGGCCCTCAGGAGTCTGTGGCAGGAGGATGCCTTCACCTTGTAGACCTGCCTGGGCTCAAAAGGGAACCAAGGCCCAGCCTGAATGGCATGGTGCTCTCCTGTCTCTCAAAGACACAAAACAAAATGAAAAGGCCAGGATCCTAATCAAGTGTAGCTTGATTGCAGGTGAGGGTAGTTTGCTTTGGGATGGAGAAGCATTTCCAGGCTCACCTTGAAATCACCATGGAGCCCATGCATTCCTCAATGTCACGGTGGTCCTGTTCTCTCAGCCTCCTGATTGAGTGTGGACCTTATAGGCATGACTCAGCACATCCCAGCAAAGGCCAACACCTATTAGGTTTGGTTTGCCTCCCTTTGCTTTGCTGTGCCTGGCATTGCTGTGCATTGCTCTTGTATAGCATGGGCAAGGAATAGCAAGATGTTTTAGGCCAGGAAGTGTCTATGTCTCTGGAGGATGTCCAAGGCCCTGAACATCAATTCTTTTTTCTCTTTCGAATGAGTGGTTGGAAATGAGGAATGAGTGCTAATCAGGCTGGCCTTTAGGCCCATTGGCTAAATGCCCAGCCAGAACATGAACGTTGAAATTGAAAGGAATTTCTAACATGAGTCACCCAAGTGTGCATGAGGCACCAGGAGATCTATTCTTTCCTTCTTTGTTTCTGTGAAATTTAAAATTTTTTTATTTTATTTTTTTTCTTGGCTGGAGCAGTTTGCAGACAACTCAAAACAGCAAGTCCACTTGCTGAGGGTACCAGGAAAGACCAGAAGTGGGCTGAAACCTGGCTCTGTGGGAGGAAGCACAACAGAAAATAAAGAAAACCCAATTTAAAGTGCACCATACCTTGTTCCAGCCTGATACTTCCGTTGTTTGAAACACTTTTTAAATGTATGACCTCCAACAATGCACTAAAACTTTATGCCTCTTTTTCTCAAGCTGTAAGATAAAGATAATTTAGTTATCTTACAGGTTTTCATGAGTATTACTGAAAAAAGGCATGTAAAATTCTAAGAAATACATATTAAATGCTTAAAAGTGCTACCTATTTTTATTGTATTTTTACTACGTTTTTACTATATACATATTTTTCAGCAATGGAGTGAATTTACCTTTTGCAACTCTATATACACAACGTTTGAAGCTATTTTGATTCAATTTTTAAATACATCTTGCCTTCAGTGTGAGGCAGTATAATTTTGTCGGAAGTATACGCCTTGGAATCAGATAAAACTGGGTCAAGCTTCGGCTCTTTACTCTGCCCGAGCTTTAGCAGCTGATTAAGAAGGCAGAGCCTAATTAGCTGAATCAGTGCAGTGGGTGTGGCTTTGAGTGCGTTTTGTTCCTGGCCTCTTGCCTTAGCGCCTTCCTCCTATCAGCTGCTGGCTGCTTCCAATGCCTGACTTTTCCTCTCCACAGCCTTCCTCCTGAGGATTCTAAAATGTGGCTCTACCAGACTATGGATTAAAAGGTCTGAGGTCATGAACCAAAATAAATATTTTCTCTTCTAAGTTAATTTTTGTCAGGAATTTTCTCACAACCACTGGGTCTTCTACATCTCTACCTACTTGGTAGTTTAAAATGCTTATTTCTCCTCACTATGTGGTAAAGATAAACTCTAAACATATATAAGGATGATATTAATGCTTTTAAAAGTACTTATGTTCTTTTTTTAAAAACTCATGAGTTATTTTCTTCTAATATTCTTCATATCTATCAATATAATAGGCAAAAATAAATGAAATAGCTTAGGTGTAGTTGAACTGACTACTCTAGAAAAAAATCTATATTTGATGTTAAGTAGCCTAAAAAGAGCAAATTCAGGTGCATGTAAGTGAATCCAAAGTAGGTCTGCGAAGGGCTGTTGCTACCTGCTGGGTCCCAGAGTAAATAAGCCCACATGATTGTTACCAGATGTGGAAAAGGTGCTGAGTCAGTCTCTCCACCCTCATCTTTCTACTCTCCCTTTCTGCAACATATTTATTTCCATACACCAAGTGATTTTGATGAATTTTCCCTAGAGTATTACTTCTTAAAGTGAAGTAAATAATATACCCACAAAAAGTTCTTAATAGACTTAAGTTTCTTTGGAAAACCTGCTTAGTATAATCAAGGAAGTGTTTTCTCAATCACAATCACTTGGTGCTTGTCTGACAGTTTCTCGGTCTCACCTCCAGGTATTAAAAATGGTGTATTGTGTTTAGAGGAAAACCAAGTGGTGTGTTTTGTAGAAGAAAATCTGATAATGATTTTACCATCTAAAGTTTGGGAATTGCTATTTTAAGACCATGTCTCCTTTTTCTATATGTGTCTCAATTCAGTATGAAAAGTTTATAGTGATATCAAATCAATGACCTTCATTATGTGTAAGTCTTCACTTGTCATCTACTCTAAGTGAAGTTTTGGTTGGTAATGTTTTCCATTTTACTTTTTTTTCTAAAGACTTGAAGAAATGATCCTACACAATTTCTCTTTCACCTATTGCATGTGTGGAGCACTTTTTTGCACCCAGAATTGGTCCAGTCATGCCTGGAAGCATCACTGAAGAAGCATCAGCTGAGTTATGTGGACCTATATCTCATGCATTTCCCGGTATCTTTGAAGGTTGGCACTTTTTTTCTTACTTCACTAATCAACATAAAAATTATTATCTGATTGTAAAGAGAGGATAAAGTTTGCAGAGATAAGACATGTACATACCAATTATTTCTCTCTCTTTCTGTCTCTCTTTGAAATTGTTCCCATACCAATTCACTAGTCCAGCTTCAGAGTGATAGAATTCATTAGCATCAGTGCCTTAGTCTTGTGTAAGTACTGTCTATATTTTCGAGTTCCTATGTCCTCAGTCTCAGCTCCATGCTCACTGACTTCTAGGGCATGTTGCAATCTTGAAACTCAAGTAAGGGACATAACATTCTATAAGACTCATTCTTGAGATGTTGACAAGTAACTGAGGGCTCCTCCTCAGTGTCCAAGTCCAGGGGGCCCACTGGACAGGAAATGACTAGAATTTGTTAGGATGGGGCTATGGGTGCCTCGTGTTAACCTTGAAACAATAATAATGATTAAATTTTGTCATATTTTGTATAACCTTTCCTTCCTGCCTGTATTCCAGCCTGGTGAGTAGTTTTTCCCAAAGGACTCAAGTGGAAAGTTGCTTCTTTGTACAGTGGATCTCTGTAGCAGATGGGAGGTGAGTGGATTCTAGAGGGACCATGTGTCTCCTCAAAGCAGGAGAGAGAATTGGCAAGGAGTTCAGTGGAAGGGGATCTGCTCCAGTTCTGCCTCCTATATTGAAACAAATCCACAAATGCCCCTGTATTTTCACATTTCATCTATTTAATCATTCAACAAGTATTTGAGTCATTGTTCAGTATTGAACAATATCCTGAATACTCAAGAAATATTAGAGCAGAGAGGTCAGTGAGTCCTTAGAGCTATTGTCAGCATTGTGTTGGGGAAGTAAAGGTAAGGAAGGGATGCACATCAGGGTGGGTTTGGGATATGGAGAGCAAATTACTCACAAGCACATGCACACACACATACACACAAACACACAGGAAGTGTATACCTCATTAAAAATAATTTGAGTTGGCTCCATGGAACTGCTAGTCAGTGGATCATTGGCCTTACCCCTTTTCTCTCTCTCTCCACTGACCTAGAGGTCAGCAGGAACATTGACCTCACCACTTCTCCTCTCTCCACTGACCTAGAGGTCAACAGAAACATTGGCCTCACCACTTCTCCTCACTCCACTGACCTAGAGGTCAGCAGGAACATTGGCCTCACCACTTCTCCTCACTCCATGGACATAAGGGTCAGTGGGAATGTTGGCTTCACCCCCCGGCTCACTCCACAGACTTAGGGGTTGATGGGAACTTTGGCCTCACCTCTCCATGATCCATGAACCTAGGGGTTGGAGGAATCATCACTCACCCTTGTCCCCCCACCCAAAAGACCACAGAAGCCCATAGACAAGTAGCAACCCCTTTCACCGCCTTCAGAACCTTGGTGGGCTGGAGGGAGCCTCAGCAACCTCTCACCTACATAGCAGACCTGAGCAGACTTATGACAGAGTGGTGAGTTTCTACCTCAAATAGAGGACTTCACTGGGTAAACAGGAGCAGAAGTGAACTCGTCCCCAGGTATAGGACCCTGGCAAGTCTGGCAAGAGTGTGAGTGAGCCCTTCTTCCATGTAGAGAACACCAGGTGGGTTGAGAACAATGCTGATAAGCACCCCCCACCTGGAGGTAATTGGAAGGGCCTACAATAACCCCAGTGACACAGTAGGCTGACAGCTGAGGTTCATACTATAGCCAGGTAGATCTGGTGGCATGGAACAGCCTAAAGCCATAGTAACCATAGGAACTAAGGGTTAACTCATGTCAATACTCCTAGGCTAGTCAGCCTAGGAAGAATATAGGACTCAGCCAACAGGCCCTGCAGCAGGAATTCAGGCAACTGTCCCCCTCCCCTTCATTGTGGGCCCCAGCAATTGGACAAACATCAACCACACAGTAGGGCCCTAAGACACACACAATGGACAGTTGAGACTAGTGGGATTGAAAAGACCAAAAGACTAACCCAAGAGTTGAAAATGACAAAATGAAAAAGCAAAATTCAATCTCAACTGTGTAGTCCATCAAGAACAAGCACAGGAGACATTGAAATAGAGGACATTAGAACTAAGACACCTGAAATTTCTGAAAAGATAGATAGTAATGAAATAAATATATCCATGAAGCTACAGAGGAAATCAGATTAGAAATAATCTCTCACATAAAGAAAGAAATGGCAGCCTTGATAAAGGAGTTGCTCAGCATAGCTAGAGATGATGTAGATAAAAAAGTACAGGAGTATAGGAAGATTATAGAAACCTTGAATGAACAATACAGAAAAGAAGTAGAATGCATGAAACAGATTCAAAGAAGTATCCAGGAAATAAAAAATTATCTTGAAATCAATGAAGATGCAAGTGTCAATGCAAATAACATTGGTAAACTATTTTCTTAAGTAACAGCAGAAAATTTCCCAAACCTAGGAAAAAAATCAGACACACAGATAAGTGAGGCATATAAAATGCCAAACAGTCATAACCAAAATAAACCTATACCCAGGCATATAATAATTAAGATCCCAGAAATTCAACATAAAACAGAATAATAAAAGATGCTAGAAAAAAGACACAACTCACCTACCAAGGAAAACCTACTAGAATCACGGCTGACTTCTTAGCACAAACCCTGAAGTCAAGATAAGCTTGAAGTACAGTGTTTTAATCCCTGAAAGAAAACAACTTTCAACCCAGGTTGATATACACAGAAAGAGCTGTCTTTGAAAATTAATGGAGAAATGAGATATTTTCATGACAAAGAATGTGTGGAGAAATTCATGTCCACAGAACCAACCTTAGAAAGAGTACTGAATGACATACTAGATAGAGATAAAAATGACTACAATTTCCAGAACAGAAAGAAACCACCAGGTAGGACAAGCAATTAAATAAGGGAGAAAAGCAGAAAATCAACAGCAGGAAAATAACATGACAAAGTTGAGCCAGTACATATCAGTTATATCCATCAATGTAAATGGCCTCAATTCACCAATTAGAAGAAATCAATTGACAGAATGATCAAGAATCAGGATCCAACAATATGCTGTATACAAGAAACACATCTGACTCAAAATGAAACTCATAGACTAAAAGTCAAAGGATAGAAAACAGTATTCCATTCAACAGGAACCCAGAAAAAAAGCAAGGGTAGCTATTCTGTTTGTAGACAATGTAAACTTCATACCAGAATGATCAAAAGAGATAAAGAAGGTCACTACATATTTGCTTGAGGAATAGTTCAAGAGGAAGAGTTAACATTCATAAATATACATTCATCAAATACAGGAGCACTCAACTATATAAGATAAATACTAATAGACATGAAAAACCAAATATGCTATAACACAATTGTAGTTGGAAACTTAATACCTCATTGTTACAAAGAGATAGATCAGCTAGACAAACCAACAAAAAATAACAAAACTGAATCAAACCTGTGAGCAAATGGACTTAGTAGATGTTTACAGAGTGTTCCACTCAACCACATCAGAATACACATTCTTCTCAACTGTGCATGGGAATTATCTAAAATAGACCATATATTGGTCCATAGAATATTTTTAAATAAATGCAAAGGGGTTAAAATTATCCCATGCATATTATCTGACCATAGTGCACTGAAATTGGAAATTAGTGGCACAAGAAATTGTAAAACCTACATAAACATATGGAAGTTAAATAACACTGTTTTGTACAAACAATGGGTTACAGGTGAAATTAAAGAAGAAATTAAACAATACCTACAATTCAATGAAAATGCAGATACAATATACTGAAACCTGTGGGGTGCAATGAAAGTGGTCCTTAGAAGAAAATATACAATTCATTGCAATAAGCAATGAGTTGTTATAGCAGGAAAACAGGATGACACAAATAAATAATCTAGTA